>BJBW01017552.1:0-22258 GCA_004320125.1 Scolopax mira
TTACCTTTGGTAAACCCATGTTGCCCACTTCCAATAGTTACATACAGTTCTTGCTGAAAGCATGGTATAAAGAAAATTAATTTCTTTTTACAAGAACATGCTCAAGGATCACCATTGTTCAAAGATCCCTTAATGACTTTTTTTTTTTCTTTTCCTGAGAAAAGGCTTCATTGTAGTATCTGAGAAAGATTCTGGAAGATGTTGATATAAGAAAATACAGTATCTTGTATCTTCTTTTCTTAATCTTTTACATTTTCAGCCAGGAGTCCTTAAGCTTTCTCCTGTGCTTCTCATCATCTTTTGTTGGCACTGCCTGAAAACTTCTGTAAATATCTATATAACCACACCCTTTCCTTTAAACTCTTCAATGGCTCTGCAGATGTGCAGATACAGGTTGACTGGCACACAGCCTTAAAATACAACATTTCTTCCCTGAACTCTCTTTTACTTTTGTGTCTCATGTAATTGCATAGTAACATCTTTGAGAAAAAATCTGACCTTTTTCAGGTCATGTCATGTCAGACTGATGATCCATGAAGGATTCAAAAGCTTTCTGGTAAAAAATAATAACAGCTGCAATGATAATAAGCATGATACATTCTCAAGTATTTGAATCCTGCCCTTATTTTGTCACCTAAAAGTCATATGGTAATGTGATTTTTAAAAGTTCCAAGATGTATGTTTTTCCCATTAACCATGGTGAGAGGATGTTTCTGTCATGGAAGAAATCTTTTTGTCTGATCTTCCTTTCACACGTTTTCTAGTTAACATCTTCGGTATTAAAGGTTACTATTCGGGTCCAATTAATGATGCTAATAACAAGGCTCCACCTATTTAATCTGGTATTCCTGGAAAACAGGTATATGTCAATACAAAATAATCTATTAATTTACTTGTACCTCTTGATATGCTGTGAGTTTTGTATTTAATTCAGCCAATTTAAAAGTCCCCTAGACAATCATACAAGTAATTTCTTTTTAATACCTGTCTTTCATTCTTCTGTAGCCTGTGTTTATGGGCTATTAAACACAACATTTATATTGCCCATTGTTTAGAGTGTACAGTCAAATCATGTTTTTGATTTAGGTTATAATGGAATTTTGAAAAACATATTTTTAATAGAATTCTTTTCCCTGTAAATCTTACCTTTTTAAAAGAGCTAGAATTCCAGCTTAAGGTCTATTTCTTAGTCCTGTCTTTCAAATACAAGGAGAGGAAGGCTACCCTCTCCTTAGTGACAATGCAATGAATAGGTTTGTCCTTGGTCTGACAGAAGAATTTTACTTCGTGTAGAGCTATTTTTACTGTAATTGAAAGAATATGCTTTATATTTATCCTAGATATTTTCAGCCTTTGTCTATAAACATTTTAATACATATCATACGATGTCCATTGTCAACTCCATAATAAATTTGCACATACAATAGTTTGAACTCACAGAATTGGTCTGGCAGATGTTGCTCTGCACCATCTAATTTCTACTTTCTAAGTTGACTGGTTTAAGTCATTGATAATGAACTACAGAACCTTCCACATCTGCCATGATAGGTTGCCAAGGAGTAATTGCTTAAAATAAAAGAAGATCTTTTATTAATTTTTAATTTAATTTTTAATTTGATCCTAATCTTATATCAATCATCAGTGGACCATTGTCTGTGTCACAAAAATCTGCCCCTTTGTTATTGATCCCATCAGCTGCAGCCAACTGACGAACACAGAAAATGAATGCTTCCTCCTGTGCATGCCTAAAAACAAAACTGCAGTGAAGGTGAATTGGAAGGCTATTAAGTGGTATAAACTATTCCAACTTTTGTACAAGTCTTTCTGTCAATGGCAGAATGCTTCCCCATTTAGTTGCTAGCCCTGCAAAGCTTTTCTGTTGTTTGGACTGCCTTGAGATTTTTCTCATTTATTTTCCATTACTTCTTTCACCTACTGCAAAAGTCTGTTGGGTCTTATTTAAACTGATATTCTTGTGGTAGCAAGTCTCATTCTTCCTCAATGCACATCAATACATATGTATGTGTGTTGAGAGAAACCCATGCTTCAGCTCCTTTCAGCAGAATGGGAATAGCCACTGCAGAGACAGCCATACTGCCTGCAAACTGCTTTGGATCAGAAATCTGAATGTTTCCCAAATGTACAACTTCTGTGAAAGATTAAATGCTACACTGAGCTAATTGTACCTGAAGTGCAAGTGGCACGTCCAGAGAGCAACGGCAAATCTGTTGGATTGAATGTCTTGCATCTTCACTAGCTCTGGAATTTCTCTGCTGTTTTCCTTTCATAGTGTAGAACACTTCTGTGTCACAGGTTGTTCTTCAGACACATGGTATAATATTTGCTGAATTGAATATTCTTTTAGCAATAAAGACAATTGTGCTGCTCCTGACACAGACACTCCATCCTAAATGTTCTCTGCATGTTTTGCATATATATTGCTAACACCGTGGTTATATTAGAAATGGTAATTGACACTTAACTGTACACTTTCAAAGTGGTCAAGGCTATGCCTTATGTTAAAGATTATGAAAGTCTTGCAGCTAAAACCCCAGAAACTGCTTTGAAAACAATACAGTAGGTGTTATCATCTTTGCTGCTAGCACTGAGATAAGCATAAATAAATCTAATCTTTCAGGGAAGAAGATAAATACCTATGGAGCACAAAACATCATTTTCTTATTAATGAAATAGGTACATCATAATAATATGAAGGATTGACTCATTCTGTGTGGGGCTGTCTGGCATGTCCCATGTTACATGTTTGTACTGCAGCAAAAATACTGAACTGATGGCCAGCGTTGCTGTGGGAGAGATTACAGTACCTACCTCTAAAGCAATATTCTGTCTATTCCTTATTTTATTATCTATTTTTTCAGAGTTTTTAAAGAAAAATTATTTGTTCTGTTTTCAATATGCCATTTCAATAGATGTGAAATGGCTGGGATTTACAGGAAAATAATTACATTTCCCTTTCATTTAATTCTTCCATGTTGGACTTGTTATTTAAATGTGGAGGAACAGCAAGCATGACCCTTCACCTTTCCTTCCTTTTAAGCTTTCCTGCATTTATTTGTTTTACATCTAAATCCCTGCATTTGTACTTTTTAATCCTTTTTTTTTTCACATAAGCTAATAAGAAATGCAATTCAGACAAACAGATAGCCAAAAAGAGTTGAAATTCAAAGCCTTCTTACCTTCTTTCTTTAGTTCCTTCTTTAGTTTGAAATTAATTGGTTTGAATGAATATAAACTTGAGTCATGAGTACTTTTATTTTTAAATAAAAAAGATATTTGTTTTTCATTTGGAGAAAAGAAAAAGAGCATTTGTCTCTCATGGTGCATGTACAAAACAGGAAATGGGAAAGAACCTTAAGGTTGCTATAGGTAATTGAAAAATAACATTTATTCACCTGAAGAAAAAAATTAGCAAAAAACTTCAAAAATTTTACTTCTGCCTATAGAGGTTACAATTCAGATGTCACAAATTTCCCTTTTTTTGTGTTGACAGGCTTCCTGGTTGTATATTGTGGGTAGTAAAAGATTAGTATAAGGGATGAAAACATATAGCCACAGGATTCGACATTAATATTGTATCCCCCAAAAGAAATACATAAATTATAAATTTTAAAAAAAGTCCCCAAATTTAAGTTATTTTTAAAATAATTCAATATTTCACATTGAGTTTGGAATTTAAGTCAAAAGACTGGAGTTTTTAATTAAAAAAAAATCTGAAAATTCTGATTAATTATTTTCAGGCTTACAAGAAATTGCAGGAACAGTCTGTGAAAACAATCTCAAAGATTTTTTTTAGAACTAGAAAAGATTGCTTTTTTGTCCCACTCTTTTTATAAATTGCAGAGAATCTCTTCTTACACTACTATGTATTTTTACTATTCAATTCACAATATTTTCATTTATTCACCTATTTGACTCCCTGATCGAAATGTTTTTCAAAAAAAAAAAAATTTCTTTTTATAATGCATAAGACAGACTTACAGTATGGGTTTCAGGCAGTCAGTAATATTAAAACTCTTCTTCTGATATTTGCAAAATATGTTCTATTTTTCTTCCAAGTGCTGGGGAATGAGGTACTGCTATGATAATATCTGTTCCTATACACAGAACAATGGCTTTTGTATGTCTTGCAGAGCAGCTGTTCTTGTTTTCCGGACATCTTCTCAAAACATGTGGTAGTCATGGCACAACAGCTCAAGTTCTGTCCACATTGTAAATTCACTGGGGTTTGTTTGTGCATACACTCTGGATCTTTGAAGGTGTTTGAGGAGTAAATCAAACAGGCTTAGGACATCCATACAGAGAAGATTAATCATAGGAAGGCTACAAGAACAATCTTAGGGTAATTTAGTGTCATTCTTGCCTGAAAAATTGACCTTGGAAAAAAGCTTTAAGGACACACACTGTTTTTACAAGAACTCAACAATAATGCATTAAAAAAGATTAATATATTACTAAATTCTGCATTACAATAAGAGCAAAACATTGGTTTCTTAGTAGGCTGCAGACATTATTGGTTGATATATGAGTTTTCTTTTAGAAAAATAATGGATTCAACACAAACATACATTAAGTTGTAAACTCAAAGTCACATGCAATTGAAATCCAGAGATTCTTAACTATGAAGACTTTTAATTGCAAGCTGCTCTCCCATCCAAAGTAACTGTTTATGCAGGGATACACCAGCATACTACTTTCTAGACATAAATTAATAACAATTACATTTCTACTGGATATACTATTAGGTAATATTCATTAGGTAATATTCATTAGGTGGCACTTTTAAATGCACTTATTTTATAATGCAGTGTTTCATTTCATTTCTTGCATAGCAAAATTTTGCATAATTTGGGAAGGTTGCTCTATTATTTGTAAAATTCTACTGAAGCCCATCTACCCATCCTCTATTCAACCACTGCATCCACTACAGAAATCAGAGCACTGACTTATTTTGGTTAAAGACAGCATGAATTTAGATGCACTTAAATTTTCGGCCTCTGCCTATCCCCAAGACATCTTTTAGAAATTTGAAAAAGCATTTGGAAAGTCTATACATCTCTTTCTACTTAAAAAATTGCACCTAATCCCCATTATGAAATCTGTCAAAGGTCAACTTGTATTACCTTTGAAAATCATTCAACTTAATTTTCATGCACTACGAGACATGAAGCAAGATGTGGAGCTTCAGCATCTGACAAGACAACTGTCAACTGAGTGAAGTTAAGAAAGTAATAATCCTTCTCAACCTATTCACACTGTCTGGTGTTGTCTGGCTCATACCAACACCTTGCTCTGTACGCAGAAATGCAGAGGTATGGCTATAGGTTGCTCAATGCCACTGAGAGAGGCTCCCACTGGCCCCATCTTTTCATAATTCAGCACCTCATTTAGCACCTGCTGAAGCTTCTGGTCCTTTTCAAATATATCTTTGTGTACCCATATTGCAGCTCTCTTTGCCTTGATCAGTCTGGATGTTAGCCAAGGTGTTCACTTTTATTTCTTTTTCTCACTGCACATGGATCGCTTCTATGGATGAAAAAACCCAAACAGGATATGACAAAAAGAAATAAAAGTACCATTAAATCTTTTTCTAAATGGTGTATATATTGTCTGCTGCTTTTCCTTTGATACTGTACCCAAGTGCACTAAAAAGAGTAATAAAGTGCTGATGTAACATAAATTTTTTTGTAATGAAAATAGATTTATTTTTAAAGGCCCTCCTACTATAGATTAAGGTATGAAACCATGAACTGTCAGCTTTAAAAGAGGAAATAAAATGTAGGTCACAGTAGCCACAAAATTTAAAATCTTTGGTATGTAACTAAAATGCTCTGTTCTTTTGATAGATCTGGGGAATTTTAGTGGTCGGACAAGAAGTGCTGTCTCTGTACGTGAAGGTCAAGGAGTTGTTCTGATGTGTTCCCCTCCACTTCATTCACCAGGTACCGTTGGCTGCAGCTTGTATGCATACTGGTCCTTTATAGTTAGCTCATTATTGAATATTGAATGTTCAGTATTTTAGACACAATTTGTATTTGGTTGCATATGTTCAAAGATGAGACATCCACCGTTCTGCTCACATTTTTGGGAGTACCAAAGGAGTCATTAAAGCTCATATACTGCAAATGCCACTGAATAACAGCAGAATTTCTGTTACAAGATTATCTTATTCCCAATATAAAACTTGAATGTAACAATAATAGTTTTCATGCCACCGGTGGTAAATATGCTGCCTTGAGGTTGCTGAAGGTTTCTTTTAGAGTTTAGAAGCTTTCAGAAATTGTTCCAAATGCCAGAGTCGAAGTGCTGTTGTTGAATACAAATTGTCTTTAGTTTTCAGTAGTACAGTCATGGTTTTGCTTGCTTCCTCTTGCTGTATAGCTTAGTTTCCAGTACAACAGTATCATTACTAGAAGTCAGAAATATCATAAATCCCATGCAATGCCTATGGATTCCCAAATGAAAGTGTAGATATTCCAGAGAGGTTACATTTTTGCTTTTCAAATTAGCACTCCTGCAATGTCTGCAGATAGCTAAGGATGTCTTTATATTTGCATATCACATAACACCTGGAGACACAATGCTAGAGAGAATATCTTGTTTTTCAATAGATGCAGTATAGCCTAACCATTGCCTCTTCAGGAAATGAGGTCTGTACTAAGGAGATTTTTTCTTCCTCCAAATCTGAGCCCTGGAAAAAAAGTCACATTGCAGAAGGAAGAGAAAGAAAATCTCCTCTGAGTTTCTGTTAGAGAAATGTGTTCACTTTCTATTTATTCTGGAATGATTGTTATTACTGTATTTCAATTATCAATGCAATTAACGTTTGTTATCTTCTGGCTGTCTCTCTGCTTTTGTCTCTTCATAGAACATTCACTTGTTATGGTTGTTTTTATAGTCTATTTCTGAGTTTGACACTGCAGCCTCTATGTGATGAAATTGATTGCATGTTAAGGCTTGATTATGATAAGTAAACTGAGAGAGAAAAGGCAAAAGCAGAAAAAGCGAGAGACAGTTTCAACACCACAACTGAATTAGATTTCCCCAAATAAACTGAGAGCATAAGGATAAATGGGCATCAATAGTGAAGTAGTCGTATACCTTGTAACAGCTGTAATTCCACAAAATGCACTTTATATGACATCAGACTGTTTATAATTTTTTCCCTAAAATTTGCTTTTAAACTTATATTTAGATGGATTCCAATGCAATGTTCTACTGTAGCACACACATCGCCTTTGAAAGTGAAAAACTGGTATCTTTCATTTTCATCAGTGGGCCAGCAAAACCCCTGCTGTGGAAACCGCTCAGCTCACAGGCAGCGTTCAGTTGGTTTAGTTTATATTGTTTGAGCACTGGAATGCTATGTCAGCAGGAAAATTGCTTCTAGAAAAATATGTTGAGCCCTTGTTGGCATAATTTTATCACTATAGCTATGCCAAGAAAGGTTCTGCAGTGTAGAGGAGTAATCACTGGAAGCTGAAAAATTGCATTGATATGCAGATGTAAACACAACCTCATGTGAATGGGAAGGGGACTTGGACTCCCCTGTGTTCACCATGCAATGTAGAATCAAATGCAATTTCCCTCCAGCTCCTCAACAGCAAAATACCGAGGGCCTGTAAGTCCCTGTGGTACTGCAATGGGACTGGAGGATGTAGTGCAGTGGCTGGAGTCTCCTGGGAAAGGGGACAGCTATCTCCATGTGCCTTCCAAAAATTCCACACCCGGTGATGTTTGAACAATAAATCATCCCATAAAGCTCTGGAAATAAGGTACAAGACATTAATAAAAGATGACTACTAGAGAAGAGTCAGTTTGTGAAAAAAATCTTTCGGACAGAAGCAGAACTTTAAGGGGGAAGTGTGTGAAATCAATTCTGAAATTAGGCAGCAAATCCAAAACATCTCCAATTACAAAACTGGTTTGAAGAGCAGAGAAACTTCAATGATTTGTATGCAGGAGCATTACAATACACTTTTAAATTATTTTTTTTAAAGCATTCAGTTTCTGAATACTCCATTTTAGTTTCTGTGTCTGATTTGCTAAGATGGTATTGTCTTCTAAATAGTTCGAAGAATCAATTGTTGAAAAATCACCCAAGAGACCAACTTTCAAGGGAGAACTAAGCTATTGTAGTGGATATATCTAAGGTAAAGACTATTTAAAGCATGTTTGAAATGTGTGAACCTCTAACTTTAACAAGACCATGAGTTATGGGGGTGTTTTTGATGACAGAGAATTTTTTGTGAACATCACAAGCTCCACTATATTGATTTATTCACATTGATCAGCACCTTTAGAAATAATTTTCACTTACTTATCCCAGGAGATAAACTGATAATACAATATCAAACCTAATCATTCTCCACAACCTTGTAAGCAGTTCGTCCTTCAACAGAAACCTATTCCTCAAACTCTGAAGTCAATAGCTATTTATAAACCTGCATTGCATTCTTACAGACCACAATTTTGTAAAAAATCTGAAAGTCTTTACAAAGAACCACTGTCTGAAAAAATACTACACTAATTTATTTTGACAAGAATTTAGTCAGAAAACAGATTTCATATATATACAGACTTGATTTCTGCTTATAATGCTGTGACATATTATCAAGATGTAATGCAATAAAAAAACCAAACAAATACAAACTTGTGATATATATAGATTATTCACGTAGGTTTTCATTAGATTATTGTCCAAATATTTTACAGAGGAATAAGACAAACAAAAAAAGAAAAAGTGCACCTGAAATACATTCAGAATATTTGCAGCGCAGATTCAGATGAGATAATTATTTCTTGGTTTTAATGAATGAGTTTGTTAAGTTATTGTCATCTTTGCAGAGAAATATCTGTGCAGAAAACTGAGGGAGTTTTTTGGGAGAGACACTATCTCCTCTTTCAAAATGGTGAAGGAAAATACATTCAACAAATAGGATTTTGTGCACGTTCCGTATGACAAACAAGTACCAGCAGATTCTTACCTCCTTCTTTTCCTGGACCATGACACAAAAAAAAAAAAATCATGCTGCATCTGACTTCATTGGGAGACCTGTATCATTTTAATGTGTTCTATTCCAGAAGCATTTCCACTAATACCTTTTTTTTTTTTTAATTGCAAATCCTTAATTTGTCCCTTGTGAAATATATTACTTTTGGATAACTTGATCATCCATAAAAATAACTTTTTATTCTTTTTTTTTTTCTTCCATAGGTATAACATATGATTCTTCCTTAGCCCCCATTAGTTTTTTCTCCAAAAAGGAGACATTTAAATCTTTCCTAGAGTTTCCTAGAAAATTTCCTAGGACATTTAACTCTTAGGTTAAGCAAGAGATTAATTGATTACCAAGTAGGTCATTTTGCATTCATTGGACATAACTATCCTAACTGATAGGTTTGCTGGGAAGATAGAAATGTCTAGTACACATATTTGACTTCTATTAAAACATTAATAAGTCTTAAGTAAAAAAAAAAATAAAAAACAACCTAAGTGAAAAACAACAGAAAACCAATTCCAAACTTCAGTGTTACTCTGAATCTCACTTTTGCCAGTAGAAGGAGAAGCATCAGGGTGTGAAACATTTCTATCACTTCCTCCCTATTCCCTTGCACTTCCATCTTAGGCTTTACTATATTTTCATGTTTATTTGACTTTAACTGAATGCTAATAAATCTTGAACTTTGCTTTTCAATAATGGGAAGGGAAAAAAAAAGTGTTAAAAGACAGGTTCACAGTCCTTTAAGCACTATATTCCTGTCTTAATTCTCAATTAATTCCATAGGGTCATCTCATCTCACCTCTTCACCCACATTTTTCCCTGAGAGTATCTTAAAGAGGCTTTCCTCTTGAATCCACTACTTTATTGCTTTCACTATACTGCTTTTGAAACTTTCTTGCCTAGTAATGCTAGTTTCCATCTGTGTTTTCATTAAAGTGAACGTCCATGGCCTCTGACATGACTCAATATAGGAATCTGTATTCTTTATCTGTGCAACTGATTGATGACTAAGTTTGTAGTTTTCATTATGGAATGAACAAACACAATTAATTTTTTTTTCTCTTCTATGGTCTTTTCATTACTCAATATGTGACCAGTAATTTTGCTGCAGACTTCCCTGGAGCATTTTTAGGGTTTCCTTCCTCAATCTTGTTGAAGGCATGCATCAGAGGATATGAAATTTAACAGTTTGGGAATGAGAGAATTTTCTGTAGGGTAGCACTGTAACAAGTTATGTTTGCCAATGAGGAGTTACTCCCAGTCTGTTTGCAATGTGTTGTTATTAATTTTTAATTTCACTTTAATGATAGACCTATGCCCCAAATTCTAGTCAATGTCTGTATAGTAGGCATGTGGATAAATAATTATTGATTTAAACTTTCTTGACGTGGAAGTCTGGATTTTCTCTATTTTTATTTTTATAATAAGCTGAAAAGTAATAAATGAACAGAAATGCATTACTGGGTCAACTGTAGTAAGTTCTCCTGAGGAACTTTTAATGTGCTGGTTTTTAAAAAATATTTTCCAAATTTTACCACTGTTGATAATTCATCTCCGCTCCCTTAAAAACACTGATAATTCTTTCAAAAAATACACTAAACTAAACTAGAAACTGAAAGCTCAGTGTCCCTGCACCCAGTGGATCACTCATTGGAGCTGTTCTTCCCCTCAGGGACCAAGAAAATGTAGTGAGAGAAAGCTGGTTGACCTTGGCCAATTAAGCCAGTGCACAATGTTGGATGAAGGGGCAGCCCTGACAGGTCTCTGCTCGAGGGGCGTGTGCTGTAGTTTTGCAGCCACACTATAGTCAACAAATATTACCCCAGCTGCCAGTTCAGTAGAATCAAAGTGCAAGGGAATAGGGAGGAAGTGAGGAAGATTAATTAATTTTAAAAATGCATTGAGTGTGTTAGCCCTCAGGCTTGAGCTGTACTGCCTTTCAGGTGACAACCTTATGTGGCTGTTTGTCTACGCTTGACAAATGGGGCAATATCGATGAAAAGTTTCTGTAGTGGGCAGGCTCCTCTTCTCTAGAGACAAGTTATTTGCCTATTACTGAGATGTCCCAACAAATTAGATGTAACTATCAGGAACCCCTCAATCTAGTGATTAATCAAGACAGCATTGTCCTGCTGGGTTTAAGAGAAATGTGTGTTCATGGTACCACAACCCCAATTCTGCAAGTAGTATTGTAAAGGTACCAATTAAATTAAGAAATGGTATCACAAATTTTTTTCTGTGGCACAGGCTATATAATTTCTAAAGCAGCAGGAGACCAACATCAATAGAGTTAAGACTAGAATGGCATACAGCAGTTACAGTCACAGACGTACAGGGCTCTTGCAAAATTGACCCTCTTATAATAACCTTCCTTTTAGAAACCATTTACAATTTAGTTCAGAAATTTTACTAAGCTGGTGGCTGAAAAAATACCATTTTACAAACACATCAGTTAGCTAAATGTCAGAAAGCCCATTTTGTTTAAGATACGATATTTCTAATTAATCCCAATTACCTCTCTACTTCATATAACAAAAAAGAATAGAGTGAGAGTGCATATGTTAATCAATGTAACTAAGGAGAAGAAGCCAGAAATACAATGCTGATCAGACAGCTGAAACAGGAGGAAACATAATAAGAAGAGTGAGACGAGAAATGATTAATTTCTAAGGGTCTGTAGTCAAGCTTTTTCTCTCCATTACCCTCATGGGGAAATCTTAAAGGATTAAAAAAAAGAATGAAAATCGTGGAGTTTTCAGAAAATGCAACTCTTCCCAGACTAAGTGTGATTGATTGATTTTGGTGGTGATTCTGGCAGAGATGACTACCAAAAATGTTAGAAGGTCAGTCTTGATTCAGAAGGAGAAAGCTTTGGACTGAACTGATCTGACTTCTGTAAGATTGCATTAAAAAGTTTCCCTATATAATAAAGTCAGTTATTCCTTACTTTGTAAGTACCCTATGAAAGTGAACTTACAATCGTTTGAGGTGATACAATGCATGATGAAACACAGATTGTCTTATTTAATCAGTTCAGGAAGATTGTTCCTAATAAATGAAGCAGTATGAAAATAAGTCTAGTTGGATATCTAGCTTTCATTTTTCGTTTTTAAAAGGAAAACTAGAAATTGTTTAGAATATTTGGGTGTATTTCTGTTCTTTTTTCCTACCCAATACAGTTGTAACTGGTATGAAAATAGTTATAACTGAACAGTAAATACATTAAAGGCAATTGCTTGGATTTTTCAAGGAGAAAAATGACTGAATCCATATAAGCATAATATCATAGACTTTAGACAAAAATCTGAATGGTTACAGACAAAGCCAAAACCCTGAGCAGCAGCACACGTGCATCCTTTATATTTTGACAGCAAAAGCTGTTATCCAGAGCATTTTTAGTGGAAAAGTGACTTCTTTGATGATCACAATGCCATCTTTTTAACAATGTAATAATTAATACCACATTTAATTCTCATAATTTGATTGCCCACTTCTGTCTCCTGTGTTCTCACACTATGTTCCAATATTGTTAAATCATTGCTGATGACTTCATTAGCCAGCTAATACAATTCCTATTGTGTTGACGCTATTACCCTAGAGTAGCGAGTCCTTAACTGGAAAATTTAACTCCATTTATTTATTTATTGAAGCGTTAATTTTCACTGTATTTTCCTCTTTCAATAATTAAGAAATCTTCTAAAAGTCTTCTTTTAAAAATTCAGGAAGAAGAAGGATGTAGATAATACTGTGGAAGAATTTGTCTTAGTTTGCCTTTTTCTGCAGAACTTTTGGGAGTTTAGCAAATTACCATGTAGTTTCAATCCTGAAGAGTCTCTTTTCAGATATGTCAAATGAAAGATGGAGGACTGTCCATTTTACAGAGGATAACAGAGTATAATATGGAAAAAAATGTCAAGAAACCACTAAAATTTCACTGATTTACCGTCCAGATCATGTGACTTTACAACATCATAAAGCCCTTTCCTAAAAGGAAAAGGGCTTTGAAAATCATTATTAGTCTTCTGAAAACCATGCGCACACTCAGCACAGGAGGGAGCAGATTGCCTGTTATTTGCAATACTTTAATTATTATATTTCTTTCCTACAAAAAAAATATCAGTGAGAGTTGGACAAATATCTTCTCTTTCCATGTGATATGTATATATATAGTGTGATACATCAGATGTCGCATTGACTGCTATTGCTACATGGTTGAGGAGAGACATTGGACACTGCCCTAGGCAGAACGTAAGACAACAGAAGGCTATGTATTATCTCTAAATAACAATTATGTGACAAGAAGAAGATGGATGGAAGTAGTTCACTGGGTGCAGAACAATATGCACAGGGACTCAATAGTGTATTGTCTGTGTGTAGAAACAGGTAAGAATTACAGTCTCTACACTTTTAAATTTTAAATGATTGATTGATTGTTACTTAGGTTATTTGTAGTGATTTATTTGTACAATATGGTTGAACAGCATTATCAGCATTCTAGGGCAGTTTGCTAATGTGACATGTATCTTCCCCTTCATCTGCACTTTAAGTTATTTTTTAATTATGGTGAAAAATATAATCTGTCACTGTCACTCTTAAAAATTGTCTTTTGGGGACTATAAATTCGGTTTTATGTTATTCTCTGAAGCATATGTTCACATGTTCCATTGTGTTCAGAAAGATGTAATGGAGGGTCCATTCCTTGGTACATTTATTTAAGCCTAGAAAATATACCAAGAAGCAGCTGAGCACTAGACCTTGAGCATCAGAGGGATTATGTGATTTATACTCCTGAGGATTTTTTTTTTAACATTTGAAAATCAAATTCGGAGGGAGGATGAGGGGTAGCTACCCATCTCTGATGTTCATCTACACAGCTCCTAAGGATTCATTGACTACAACATTTTTTGGTGTGTTTTGATGTTTCTTGTAGATGTACAAATTGCTGGTAAGAGAAGGAAAAAATACTAGAAATTAAAACATTTTTATATTAATGGAGATTCCACTCCATGGAGTTCGTGACTGCTGGGAAGTCACTTCCTTCAATCTTCTTCATTTTTCCCATACAAAAGTGATGATAATTGTACTGCCCTTGATTTGAGATCTTAGTATAATAAATACCATAGGAACAAAGGAGCAGAACTAAGGAAGATTCATCAATCATATTGTGCCATGGCCATGGTGGAATTCACCAAATGTTGTCCTGCAGATAGGCCAAGAAAAGCCTTTAAATTTATATTAACATGCCTAACACCAAGAGAATATAAATCAGAAGCAGTGGGGTGTATCTTAAGTTCAATATGTGCAGCCATACCAAGGTGACTCTATGGAATCTGAGTACTCAGTTTTTGTCATTACAATTCCTAAGACAACTCCATGTAGGGTGGTGAAGGCTGTTAGAAAACATTGTGTTTTGAAGTGTAAGCTAGCGCTGCAGTACCCTTTTATTCTCATTTTGATACCCAGAAGCCTGAAATTAAATCTTGTTAAATAAATCTTTCTGCTACTGTTAATCCTTCCTGGCATAGGAATCAAGGTGAATGAGGGATAATATGACAAGTTTAAGTTGCTTTCGTTCTTGGAAGTACAAAAAGCCAAATTTAAACATACATATAAAGTCCTTAAGAGACTGATATTCTGACAACTGGAGTATTAGTGAGTATTTTCAGCCAAATTACAGAAAATTTGCTTAACACACCTTCTGGTGCTAAATGATGAGTAGAGTATCCTTTCTTCTCAGCTGAAGAAAAGATAATGTCACTCACACTTGACAATATTGCACAAGAAGTATTCCACAAATTTGTATGATCATCAACCTATTACTTCATGTTATTTATTTTTTTTGGTGGATGCCCTTATTATACCTTCAAAATGCACTAATTCATTGGTATCATTGCAGTAGTTATAAAATGAAATTTTCATGTAATGCAGCAGCCCACTTGGGTACATGATTCTGGGATTCACTGAAGGTAATGCTGCTCTTGAGTATGATTTTTCATTGTGCTGATCTCTGCAGCAGACTTAAGTAAGAAGCAGACTATGCTGGAGTAACTATCCCAACAGCGATACTAGAATGTAGAGAAATTTAAGTATCATATCACGATATGAGAACAAGAAATGTAATCAACTTGTATTATGTGCATTCAACATATTGCCTTCATAAAAAATGTTCTAATAATAATAATCTATCCAAATCACAGTGCACTAGTGACTTGTTCTGCACATTTGTCACTGCTAAGTTTTATATCTCCTGTAGATTAGTTATTAGAACTGCATGGTTTAGTTTTGACTGTTAAAATTATGACAGCAAATTATGTCCCTCAGTACCACATCTACATGTCCTTTAAATACCTCCAGGAGTGGTGCCTCAACCACTTCCCTGGGAAACCTTTCAGCGAAGATATTTTTCCTCATATCCAATCCAAACCTCCCTTGGCACAACTTGAGGCTGTTTCCTCTTGTTCTGTTGCCTATTACTTTCAAAAAAAGACCAACCCCCACCTCACATCCTCCTTTCAGGTAGTTTTAGAGAGCAATAAGGTCTCCCCTCAACCTCCTGCTGTCCAGGCTAAACAACCCCAGGTACCTCAGGCACTCCTCATAAGACTTCTGCTCTAGACCACTGATCAGCTTTGTTGGCCTTCTCTGGACTTCCTGCAGTACCTCAATGTCTTTTTTGTAGTGAGATGCCCAAAACTGGACACAGTACTTGAAGTGAGGCCTCACCAGTGGCAAGCACAGGGAAACAATCACTTCCTTAGTTCTGCTGGCCTTAGATATTTCATTAGTTCTATAAATTTAGTAGTGTTGATTAAAAGAGCTACAACTCTAAAGCTTGAGTTCTGAATTAAGTTCTGTGGTATTACTTATTTACAGTTTACCTTTATTGCTTTTTACCATCAATTTTTTTTCTTCTTTTCATAGAAAATAATGCAGTGACATCTGCATTACTTGATATGTTATAAAACAAAGAACATCAATTTAATATAGAGCATTTGTGAAAGTCTCCAAACTGCAAGGCATTGCAGTAAGTGCAGAGCACAGAATGAGAATACAAAAGTATCAGCACATTGGAGAGATGGTTTGCAATGAGTAACACAAAATTCAGCAAAACACAAATTACTATACTTACCAAAACATCAAATTTATAGATAGAATAAAGGAAGATAAGTGATTAAACAGCATTTCTCCTTAGAAAAATACTGCTATTACAGAAAATGGAAAACTTAGTAAATGGAAAATTGCATACTTTAATTTTAGGACATACTATGAAGACTGCAACCAACATAGTACATGAGAAAGAAAAGTTAAATAGATTGAGTTGATCTAGCCTCAAAAACAGAAGGCTGATACAGACGAGGAAAATGGTCTTCCATTGTAACTGTAAAAGTTTAATATTGGTCATCAATAAAATGTTTTAAACATTTTCAATGTGGTAAGTTGCATAAGCAAACAGTATTGCAAAAGAAAAAAGGAAAAATACATAAATATTAAGGAAAACTGTCTCATTATTAACTAAGCAATGAAATAGCTCTTTTGAATATCTAAATTTAGGGATTTAACCCACTGCAGATTTTTTAAGACTGGGCTGATAATATCTGATCTTGCCTGAGGGCAAAAGAAGAGCTTGAAGGACATGTCGTCTTGAGTTCATTTTGGTCACATTATTTTGATTCTTTCTGGAACAGATTTTTTTTAGAACGTGAAAATCATGCCAGTGACAATCAAATGCACATAATAACCTAGTGTCCTTTCCCAGTATTTTTGTTGGATATTATATGGACTCTTTAAAGAGTGTATGTATGAGAAAGAGATTTCATCGGTCTTTACACATTTCAACTCCTGGGTACATTTCATATACGTCAAATGTACAAATGAGACTATATTGGTTGTGTATACTGGTAATGACAATATAATATTTTTATCCTCCAGTACAAAATCAGTCTTGACAGTGCACTTACCTCTTCTACCATATTTTTAGTTATTAGCTGTGTGAACTGTTATAAGAAGGAAAATATTTGAAGATTTATCACTGTAATTAAATCTGAACAAAGACAAATATGCGATTGGTAAAATTGTGTTTCAGGTAAGTAAGCAGTAGATACAGAGCCCCCAGAGCAGAAAAGAACCAATTTCACTGCGAGCTGATAAATCAACAATATCTGTTTGCTTTATGTAGGTGCATTACAATGCAACAAATAAATTACAATCATTAAATGTTTTCTTGGAGGATTAATAAGCATTGATAATAAGACACAGAAGCACAGAGTGATGCACCAAAATTATTATCTGCCTGTGGTGGGAGTCTGGAGGAACAAGCCATTGTTATCATTCATCTTAGCTAAAAAAAAGATTTCCCCCTTTTGAATGTGAAGTCTTCTCTATCATTAGAAAGGGCTGCATATTGCCACCTTATTCTGTGGTTGGTTCACAAAATATCCAAAGAGCAAGTGTGATGAAAAAGATTAAAAGTGGGCTTGAGATAACATAAGGTTTCATATTTTCAGCAGGGAAAATTTAGGCATATATTTTTCCTGATCCTTTATTTTGTTTAAGAGAAATATTTCTGAATGGTAAAGCCATCATACAAATTTTATGGTTTAGCTATGAATAGTAAATTCAACTTGTAATCTTAGGTGCACTTTTTGGTGCTTTTTTATCAATTAAAAAAAAAAAAACAACAAAAGAAGTAATTTCTTCGGAGCTGCTAGAAGTCCCACATTATCTCAGATTTTGGCTGTCACCAAGCATCTGTTGCATTTATTCATCAAGTACTGCCATCTTGTGGAATCTGAGTAATCGGAAGAAATCCTAAACAGGAAGAGAAATATATTAGCCTACAGGAGATACTGGAGGAGATGGAATACTGTATCTCTTATTGCATCACAGAAAGAAGATAAAAAAGAGACTTATTTCTTGTACAAACACCATAACTTCACAGAAGTGCAATTATGGGTGTTGTGTTTTCATGCTTTGCCGTTGAAGATGCATTATAGCCTGTCTATGTACATTTAGGCTTTGGGTGCCTTCAAGGACCCCAAAGGACTTTCTTGTTACGTCTTCACTTGCTTCCTCAAATACTACTTGGCTGACAGGACTGATGAAAAAGCTGTCTAGAAACTGCATATTAAAAGGTCAAAGCAAGCAATTTCTCAGGAGAAAAGCCTTTAAGCAAATCTGGGAAACATTCATGTACTAACAAATACAGGAGTGAATATGTGGTGCTATCTGAATGCCTCCAGCACAGTTCTCATTACAATACTTCAGGGGTTATTTCTTACCCACCCACAATGACAGAAAGACTTTTGTATGACCATAGTACTGACATTTTCTGCATCAGAATGATATCTCCAAAAGCACAATACAGCACTAGCAAAAATGCTGATATGTCAGTATTCCAACTTTGTCCATTATGGGAAGTACATCATGTTCTGACAGTTTAGGAATTAGTGCTAGTGAAATGGAGAAAATAGATCAACAAAAATCATTTAAGAAATGATAGTAAACAAAATTTCGCACCATAAATTCCATTTGGCAGGAGATAGATGCTCTTTTCTCACTACTTTATCACCAAATGACCTAGATTTTCACCTACATAACCCACTAAAAAGAGCTTAATAAAACACAGAAGTGAATTGGACATTTAGAAGGCTTTCCAAATGATATTCAGAAAATAGATTCAAAACTCTTGGGAGACATTTTTTTTGTAAACAATCCTGTTCATTCATAAAAGGAAATACCAGTTTTGAGGTTATCAAAATTAATAATTTTCACACCAAGACTTTACATAGAACACAATTTACCAGTAGAAGACTCCTTCAGCACAAACCACAGGAGAAAGCCAATTCACAACTGCCTCTAAAATTCATAATTTCTCTGAATTGCTCTCTATTACTGTTGATGAACAGTATCCACATAAAAGTTTCTTTTGTATTAACAGTCAACTATAGTTTCCAGGAAGGACTCTACATCACCTTTGTGATTTTGGCATAGGTGTCACATTAAAAATAAAATAGATGGACATTAAAATAAAAAGTAAGTTCTGCATATATTATATAAAAATAGTATAAACTTCTGTATACTGCAGTATTCATGGTTCCCTATTTTCACTTTTTTTTTTCCCTATTGAAAGCAAAATAAGTGCAGTATGGAGAAGTCATTTACTGTTTTTTTCTCAAAAAGAGATGAATTCAGAATGTTCATATCTAGAGGAATTTTTTCCTGATATTACAGTTGTAGTTTCATTTATTTAGATTTTGGTAGCATGGACTTTTATCTTCAACACCTCTTGAGGATCATCCCTATTTACCTGTCAGGCTTGAGATGCATCTCTGGAGTTTAGTTTCTTATTAAAAAGTTAATACAATGACAGCTGTGCTTTGTGCTGAGCCAAATGACACTCATTAGAAAATCTTTTAACCTAAACCATTATAGGCTAATACAGACTTGAAGCTCACTAACAGCTACAGTGAGTTGTGTACAAATAGGCCCAGTGTCATCTGTTTGGTCTTAGGCGTTTTGTTCTGAAATTCACAAAGCTCACTCAGCAGTTTGTTATTTTGTAAAAGTGAGGTTTCAGAAATATTTAAATGTAAGCCTCCCTTCTTGTACTTTACATCAGCTCCTGTGCTGAACTGCTGTGGGACTTGTAGCATGTAAATATATATTCACTGTTGTTTTAAAATATTATATTTGGCATTTACTGTAGGTGACACACCTGTCTATATATAGACAGAAGTTTTAAATGTTGATTCTTCATCATTCTGTCTTTATTAGCTATTTTTATATGTCATTGCAATCATTTGAGTATTCTTTTATGCATTGTATTGCCAGAAGAAAAAAACAAAACCAAACCTCCCCTCCAGGTTTTGTAGTTGGACAGCCTTCATTAGAAATTCTGTGATTTGAGAACCCTAAACTTTAATTTGGATGGTATACGAACTGGGAATATTAGAAGTCCCAGAATATGAGCACCAATGCAAGTTTCATTCTCTACCTTATCTGCAAATTTAGGAGTGTGTGACATTTGTACAATGGATCAATGTCAAGGTGCACCAATTTTGCTGTAATTGCACTCATTCTCTTAACATCCTTTTGTAAAATCACTTCTGCAAGATCATCCATCTCTTTTTTCCCTTTGGGTCCCCAGATCCCAAGCCAGCCGTGGTTGTTTCTGACTGTTCTGTGTAGCACGTATTGGAAGTTGCAGGGCTTCCCTGAGATATTTCCACCGAAGTCTGTGGATACTGTATAGACATAGCTCTCAAATTGCATTTAAGAATATACTGAAGTCATTGACTAGGTCTATTAGGACAGGAACTTCATACAGTGGTCATAACACCTGCAAAGAAGGTTAAGAATTCCAGATCAATTCCAGATCTGAGCATTAAGATGCAAAGTATTCAGGTGTATTTTGCTTTTTAGACATGGGAAAAAAAAAAAAAAAAAAAGAGTAATCCTGCTTGAAGCTGTAGGAATGCACAAATAAAAGCATTAGCATTAACTGCAGTTTAAAAGATTTGGCAGAAGTCCTGTCACTTTTTCTTCAGTACCCTATCCTGGTACTCATTCATCCATCACTCAATTTTTTACAGCAAAAATAATTTAGAAGGTGTCAAAATGACAGTATACGCCCCCACACTCTGGATTCATCACTGGTAAAGACTATGAATTGCATTTCCTTAAAGGCACAAAAATTTATTGCCTGAAACCTGTCCCTTAGGAGTAGCTCTAATTAATAAATGAATAATTGACTGTGTGTGTTTTTAGGGTTCAAGTAGAGAAAATTATATTCTATATGAACTGCCAATGAACCCACAATGATGACTGCTTTATATTTGAGTTTGAACTTCTTTTAAGCCAGAGCAATTAGTGAGACTGATTGCTTTCCATTTGAATTGGTAACAGGTGTCTTCAACTAAAGCCTATGCATTGTCCTTGAACTTATGTGTTCATCATCACATTCGCTTTGTAGAATGCTCTGGTGCCATGCATCGTTTCTGCCAGATAAGACATCATAGCAAAATGTGTCAATAGAATTTTCAGAGAGAAATATTTTTGGCTAATTAGTATTTTGCCTGAAACATAACACAAGAGGAAGGAACTTTTGAAGACTCAGAGACCTCGCCATAAGCCCTGAATTCCTCAGGGCCCTGTGTAACCACACAGAATTACAATTAGATCTGAAAAAAAGATTTTAAGCAAAAAGTCAATTCCCTTTTAATTTTCCATTTTGGAGAAGTCTACCCCTACTGTTACATAAATATATTTAGTCTTAAGTTTTGTACTAATTAATAATTGTACTATTAGTTTTTTACTAATACCATCAAGTTTTAATGAGAAAATCTCCATCTGACTTCAAAACTAGACTGAACTTCTTCAAAGTTAATCTAGAAGATCCTGCATCTCTACACCACTGTTTGCACTGTTGGCGTATATTGGTTGTACAAACAGTCATTGTGCTTTTCTATTCCTTTCTGACCACTGTGTCAGGAAATGATACAATGTAAGGATAGAATGGACAGATCAGCTGGAATTTCTAATGCTTTTATACTTTAACTTATACTTTGACTGCACACCTGGCTATGGCATATATTTAGCTAGGATGTTAATGTGTTTCACACTTCCCGTACCAAGAAGAGTTCCTCTCCTATCATTAGCAGAAAAGCACACAGCAAAATTTAAATTGTGAGGTGTTTCCTCTCACCTCTTTGACCCTTTCATTTTCCAACTGACTTTATATCAAGAAAACATTTTGACTGTAGTGGGGATAAAAGTATGAGGGAACCAGAGTGACTTATATGCAATTACTGTCTTAATATCCCTGCTGAAGCCGAGAGAAGTCACCTAAGAAATTTGAATCTAAAAGCTTGGAACTTGCTATACCATGGAGCAGTTTGCATCTTGGAGCACTAGTAGGGGCTTTATATACCTGAATTTCCTTTAGCTTTTCTGATTTTTGAAGTCAGTTCTTTAAAGACTATCATGGAGTGTAGCGTATGAAGGCACAAACCCGGGTCAGTGATGCAACCAGAATCGTTTATTATAACAAAACAGGCAGCTTATATAATACCAATATAACTCCTTTCCCAAACGATTCCCCTCCATCAGTTGTATGGGAGCACTCAGCCAAACCGGTTTCGGAGCACAATAGGTGAGATGCAGGGAGTTGTCATGCGACTCAGCTTCATCTCTGCCTTGCCTCCTCTATGCAGAGATGACTTGGGGGGAGCTGCAAA
>BJBW01017554.1:0-15334 GCA_004320125.1 Scolopax mira
GCCTTGATGGAAAGAAGCAAAATAACCACCTCGGGAAACGGCGTGAATTATTCAGGGAGCCCTGGTTGAGTTGGGGGAGCTTCAGGGAGTTGGGGGGGAGATGGAAGTTTGTTGAAAACAGCCAAATCTAAAGCTTTTTATGCCATTAACCCTGCAAACATGTACGTGTGTGGGGGATTTAATCAATCTTAGTGAAGATAGTGTCCTGTCCCATAACAGCAGAGTGCTAGGAAGAAGGATTTGGAGAAAGGCTGTGTGTTTATATTATATTAGTTCATGTGAAAGCAAAGGATGTGGCATCCCTGGAGGGGTTCAAGGCCAGGTTGGATGGAGCTTTGAGCAACCTGGGAAGAGAGAATGGTGGGGAATGGACTGAAATCCATCTTGACTTTTTGCTGGAAAAGAAAAAAAGGTTTTAATGACCCGAACTCGCTCATTCTCTGCTTAAAATGGAATTTCTCAAATTTCAAGTTTTGGTCTTTTTATTTTCCAATAAAACAAGTCCAATGCTTTCAAGGAAATCAGAGATGATCCATGAGCTTTCTCCATTTAAACAAAAGCACAATTTTCCCTTGAAAAAATGATTTGAAAGGGCATTTCTTCTAGTTGTCCTAACAGAGGTTTTTGTGGTTCAGCCTGAAGGGAGGAAGCTCCGTGGGAGAAACATGGAGCAAAAGCAGAACTTGGGGACTCCAGGACAGCGGAGTGTTATCAGGGACTAACATTCCTGCAAGAAACTTGAATTTCACACCTTCACTGGGTGTTAAATGGTCCCAGTGTGGTGTTTTCTGCGCCAGTCAGATGGGTTCATTTAAACCGCAGGGACAAGTCCTGGGGTTGGGAACTGGAGGCTTTGCCATGTGGGCTTGATTTGAAGAGATGGGCTGTTTCTGAGTCTTGAATGCTACAGAGTCTCCCCAAAAATGCTTTTCTCTTGGATGGGTGGGCAGGGAATGGTCCAGAAAGGGACATTTTATCCACCACAGTGTGGGTCTGCAGCTCTCCCATGCGAGAGACCAGGGGCTGGTCTCACCCCCCGTAGCCCTATAGGGTTATTCAGATGTGGTAAGTGTGCAAACCTGCAGCTTATTAAATATATAGAGGCTGGAGATGCTTAAATTTTCAGTAGGTGGACCCTACTTGGTTTTGGTTTTACTTTGTCGGAAGCGGTGACTTGAACAAAACCCACTTTCACCCCCATGGCAGGGACTAAGGGGCAGCTCGTGTGTAAGAACTCCTCATTCCTTCTTCTAATTGAAACAATTCAAAGGTTTTATATAAATTGGTGCCATTGCAAATCTTCCAAGGGAGGAGAAAGCCTACCTAAAGTGGAAGGAAGGGAGGGGAACAATGTGTATTAAGGTCCTTCTGGGCTGTCTTCCCTTTGGGAGATGCTGGCACTACCAGGGGGGGTTCTTGAACAATCCCCCTTCACCGTGTCCCACTTGGAAATTTAAGTAAATCTAAAAGATTATCTGTTGAAATATGTTCCCCAAATCTCTTTACTCCATGGAGCTCCCTTGTGGCTCCCCAGGTCTCACTGGAGAAATTACTGTAGTAGGGGAAGGGGGGGGGGGGGGGAGTCTGTGTCTATTTTCTCCACCTACCTCTATTTTCTATATTTTACACCCAATTTGTGCAGGGACAGATGCTGAAACAAAAGCAGAGTGGAAGCTCTTTCCAATCCCATTTCTTCCCAAATTATATTTATATGAACCCAATGCACATGTGCTCTCATTAGAGTTAAGGTTAACCTTTCTTTTTGCTTGACAAATAGTAAATTCACTAAAAAATGTGGTAGAGTAATGACTCACAAATACCCGTCTAATTTGGCAAGTGTGGTTTTGTCCAGAAAGGAGTGATTTTCTTTTTTTTTTTTTGATGTAGAAATGTTTTGCTTTGACATTTTTCAAAATAAACCCTTTTGACCCTTCTTTCTGCATAGGGGATTTTCAAAAAAATTGACCAAACCGAAGAGAATAAAATGTTCTGCTCAACTGAAAGAATAAACTCCCAAATTAAAAGAATGAATCAAAGTGAAACCGAAGACTGTTTTACATCAGCAAAAATATTAAGTTGACCCAAAGCAGTTGTTTTGTTTATATTTGGCTTTTTTTTCCTTTTTTTTTTTTCTGAAAACTCTCCAAGGAGTCAGTTACTTTTGACCCAAACTGCAAGTTTCTCCTGCTGTTCTTTTTTCTCCCTTATTTTAACCACTGAGGCCACAAACCTATTATATTCAGGGAAAAAGCTCCCCTCAAATTATAGGCAGGAGCCTGCATTTGCTCTTTTATTTCTCCAGGGGAAGGCAGCTTGCTCACACCTACATCTTTTAGCTTCCTTTCTGGTCAGACAAACCCACTTTGAGGGCAATAATAGCTTAAAAAAAAAATTAAACCAACATAAATTATATTTTTTAAATAAAAATAACTCCTGGTTGTGGGCGCTATGTTAAATGATTGGCATGCCAGATATTTCTTTAAGATTTGGGGGGGAAAAGCCCGAGATTGGAGTAAGTAGCCCTTGGCTTTATATCTTTATTTATCTCCCTGCTTGTTCCGGGGCTGTTTTGGAGGCTGCTCTGATATTTCAGCCCCAACCCCCCCTGGGGGTGTAATTTCGGGCGGGTTTTCCTCTAGGCAGAAGCCCCCTCCCCAGAATTAGCACCCAGGCCCACCCAGCCCCACGCCTGCTTTAAATCATCCCCCGACCCATGTAAAAGGGGGGTGATGTCAGCCCATCCACCTTTTCCACCCAAATTTCCCCCTCTCCGCCTCCTCCACTGCCAAATTCCCACACCCTGGGGCTGGGATCGCTTCCCCTGCATCCAAATCCCCCGTAGCGAGGGGGACCCAACCTCCCAGCCCATCTGTTCTTCCCACGTTTGACATGAAAACAGCTTAAAAAAATGCCTTATAAATTTGAGCTAATACTGTCATCTCATTAACCATCATCTTCTCCTTGGGTTCTCCCAAACCGAGCCCCCTCCTGGCATCTGCAGCTCTTTAGGCTGAGGTTAAAGCTTCTTTTTTCCTTCCAACCCCCTCCCCCAAAAAAAAAAAAAGAAAAAGTGCCCAGTGACGAGGGGACTCCATCTGAAAAGCTTGGCTTGAAATAATTTTCAGGAAGTCTTAAATTCTGCCTTTTTGCCAGGTTTCCCAGGTCAGGTACACAAAGCCTGACCTGTGTGAATAATGGTTTCTGTGGTTTACGGGCAGTTCCTAAAAGCTTAATAATTAAGAAAGTGCTTGTGGCTCAGTCCAAATAATTCTGTTGATTTTTCTCAGCTTGTAAAAAAAAAAAAAAAAAAAAAAATCTGAAGGGTTTCTTATTGAATAAGACTTTCTTCAGTCTATAGGGAATTTATTATTTTTTTTTTCCATTTCCACGCTGATTCTTCCATCTAAATTTAAAAGGTGAAAAATTTAGAAATGGCAAGCTACTTAGAATCAGAAAATTCACAGATGTGGGAGAAGCCGAACCTGTGCTCGGGTTGTTCTGAAAAAGACCAAGGGGACTATTTTTACTCCCTCAAAATTGTTTCCTTTTGGAACAATTTGCGAACCCAGCGTGACCTCACCATGCCTTGTGCTATTTGTGGATCCCTGACAATGTTTCGGGGGGAAAAATGTCATACAGGTGTACCCAACATGACAAGTCCTGCCTTCCCCCACTTTTATTTCTGTTTGAATTTCCAAATACCAGTGATTTCCCCCCAGGATAAGCCGGGGGGGGCAGCAAACCCCGCACGTGTTGGTGGAGGGTGGCTGTGAGTGCTGTAAAACCTACTTTTTGGGGTGATTTTCTATTTTCTTTCCTGTTTTTCTAGCTTGCCTGGCAGGAGAAGAGCATTCTGCTGCAGCTGGGAGCTGCTGGGAAGGTGAAAACAAGGGAAACTTTTACTGGTGGCTGGAGGCATCCAAAAAAAATCATTTGTGTGGCGGTTCGGAGCCGGAGATGTGTTTAGAAACAGGATTTTTTTCAATAGTGCCATTCATCTGGGAGCCCAAAGCCCTTTGGGAAGGGCTTCCTTGGGGAGGAAGACTTGTTTCCCGGGGGGGAAGCAGAGGTGACATGGCCGAGGAGCAGCCCACAGCCCCTGTCCCCTGGTGTCCCCTCCATTCAGCTGCTGGAGTAGCCTGGATGTGGATAAACTGGGCCAGGTCTTGCTTTGGTCCAAGATGAGGAGGAACTTCTTTGCTGTGAGGGTGTCAGAGCCTGCCCAGGGAGGTGGTGGAGTCTCCTTCTCTGGAGACNNTGCTCTGGGTGGACCTGCTTTGGCAGGGGGGTTGGACTGGATGATCTCCAGAGGTCCCTTCCAACCCCATATCACCTTATGAATCTGTGACTTGGTAAAGCAACAAGGACCTTTTAGTGCTGATAATTTGAAATGTCTTCAGTGAACTGGGGGATCTCCCTCTGGATTCACTGGTTCCTGGAGTGAAACTAAAGCTGGGGAATTAAGTTGGAGGGAGTACACGATAATCTGGAGATGGAAACAATTTGCTGCTCAAGATGAGGGAGGGGGAAGAAAAGATGAGAGGGATCCTGGGGTCTGGGGGTGGGGGGGAGAGGAAAAAATAATATTATTTTCAAATAACAGTTTTCTGTTAGAAATGCCCAGAGTCTGGATATTTCTCGTCTTGCAAGGTTCTGGCATATTCTTTTCAAAGGAAGCCTGAAACCTTTTAAAGGGA
The DNA here is from genome assembly GCA_004320125.1 of Scolopax mira. Classification (NCBI taxonomy): domain Eukaryota; kingdom Metazoa; phylum Chordata; class Aves; order Charadriiformes; family Scolopacidae; genus Scolopax; species Scolopax mira. Next base: position 4,698 of record BJBW01017554.1, read on the forward strand.
AATATCAAAGGAAATGTTTTTTCTTTCACTGACATTTTTCACCAAACCAAAATATGTTTCTTGACAGGCTCCAAAGTGACCCAGGTCCTCCATCCAAAGGCAGGCGGGCCTTGAGGAGAATTTACCAACATATCAAAGAGCTCCAGGCCAGGCCTTTCCTTTCCACTTTCCCTGCAGCTGCTGCCATTCCTGTCAAGAAACTTGAAATTAGGGTAAGGAAAATGCCTCCTTGTGTGTGTTTTTAGTGCTAATGCCTTGGAAGGACGTTCCTCGTCCTGAGTGTATTTGTTGAAACGACAGGGCTTGTGGTGGCAAAGATTTTGGCCATGAGTTGAGTGTTGTTTCTTTTACCCACCTTTGAAAAATCCTCTTTGAGGGTGTTGTGGAAGATGGGGGTGGCTGTGATCAGCAGTAAAACCTGAGAAAGGGTGAAATTAGGGAAGAAATGACATTTTCGTGGGCTGGATGTGGGCTTTTGCAGAACACTCTGCCCCAGCATGGAATACAACTATGGAATCGTTCAGGTTGGAAGGGACCATTAAGTTCATCGAGTCCAACCATCAACCCAACACTGCCAAAACCACCACTAACCCATGTCCCTCAGCACCACATCTGCACGAGCTTTTAAATACCTCCAGGGATGGTAACTCCACCACTCCCCTGGGCAGCTTCTTCCAGCGCTTGACAACCCTTTAATTGAAGAAATTTTTCCTAATATCCACCCTAAACTTCCCATGGGGCAACATGAGACCATTACGTTTTGTCCTATCGCTTGTTACTTGGGAGAAGGGACTGACCCCACTTTTGGAACGGAGCATCTTCTAGAGTGAGTCCTTTCCCTCCTCCACGCTTGAGGCTTTTTTTCCCCATGTTATCTCCAAAAATCCTCCATCTAATAAGGGGAGGCGCAAAGGTGTGTCAAAGCCTTGCTGATCCCCACGCAGAAGAAGTGGCAGAAGTGGGACAAAATGTGTTTTCTTCATCCCAAGCCCCAGCAGGTTTGTACCACTGGCAGCCTTGCCCCAAGATATTTTGAGCACAATATGTGACTTTATTTTCTGAATCGCTCCAAATACACCTCAATCTGTTACTGGGAGGGTTTATGGCCAATGCTGGGAGCAACAAAAGTAAGAAGCCCAGCATTTAGAAGCAGGGATTCCTCCAGGGAGTGCTACAAACTTCTCCCTCGCATTTTAATCTGTAAATGAGGAAGGTTGAGGTTGGCAACTGTGTTCCTTGGGACACAGATGGTCCTCTAAGGTCCACACTCCCAACCCCTGGCAACGCAGGCGGGGATCAGGCAGAGGTTCTCTCGGCAAATCATGGAGAATGACATTGCAGAGTACTCCTTTTTTTTATCTGCTTGCTGTTGTTTTTTTTTTTTACACAATGAGATTAGAAAGACCAGAAAATGGGTCTCTTTTTTAGCAGAAGGAGGAAGGGAACTAAAAAGCCACTGTCAGGAATTTGTGTGAAGCCTATGATTTGCGTAACCTTGTTCCTGATGTTTTTACCAAGTGCTTTGAGGGGAATTGGGCTTTCTGAGCATTTTTTCCAGGAATGTGGAATCTCGTTAGGTTTATACGTGTGTGTGTGTATATGTATGCACATGTATGGAGATGTATATATAGGTTTTATAGCCCCGAGTGCAGTGCAGGACGTCAAACCCCATGTCGTTTGTTTCCCCTCCTAATGATCTATCTCTGGAATCCCGATTGCTTGAGCTATTCCAAAAATGTAGGCGATGTCTGTGCTCTGGATGGATGGAAAGTTTTTCCTGTCAATGGCCTTTCCAGCTCCTCGGTAGCTGCTTTACCATTACAGTAGCCATTAGCAGCTCATATCAAAGAAAGGAGGGGGGGGGGGGTTGTAGCACCAGGACCATCTAAGCCAAGACCCAATCCCTGTTTTACCTGCAAGCATCCCTGTGAAATGATTCTTGCAAAAGAGGAGGAGGAGAAGGTGGGTGGCATTCCCTAAATCCACACCGGTCCATGCACAAAGCCTGGCAGTGATTTGTGAGAATCATTCCTGGGATGAATTTCCAAATTGCTTAAGAAACTAAGCCCTAAATCCCTTTAGTATTAAAGGCTTTTTTGGCACTTGGGGGGGAATGTTAGCCTTTGGGAGCCAAAAAGAGCCACGATTTTAGGCTGTTTCCTCGAGCCTTAGCAAAGGGTTCCCTTCCCAATGGTCCCATCTGCTCAGTGACACAAGGGGTGTTGGAGGGCTCCGTCTGTATCTAAAGCTGCATCTCCCTTTGTGTGGGAATTAACCTCATAAGAGGAGTCTCCTGGTGCCAGCAAACAAGATGGTTTGGGCTTTTTTTTCTATTTTTTCCAAGAAAGGTCTGAAAAACTTGAAGGAAAGTGGGGGGAAAAAATGTTAATCAAATTTTGCCATGGGAAGAAGACATCATTTCCTGAACAGGCTGGAGATGTTGGATGGATCCAGACCTGGGGTTAGTTTTTCCTGGTTTTCCAAGGCATTCAGGATGTAGTTAGGTTACTGACTATGGGACACTGTTTTGGGGTGAAATCCAATTACTGCCTTGAGGATCAGGCACAGGCTTTTGGTTTGGGATCCCCCCACAACGTCACCTCGGTAGAAGGACCAGGAGATTCTCTTACCCTCAAAACCTACCCGGGATACCCTGAAACCTGACTGACAGCCCAGGGGGAGCCTCTTTTCCCAGCCCCTCCAAGCTCTGATGGTAACAAGGAGGCTGCTTTTATCTCTGCTATAAACCTGATAACTCTGGAGTTCCCATAAAAATTCAAGAGCTGGGACTCCCATGAATCGGACACTTTGGTGCCACATATGGAAATAGTGCAGAAACCAGGCTTTTTTTTTTTTTTTTTTTTTTGTTCCCCCCACTTTGTAACAGCCACCGCTGCAATTTAAAGAGAGAAAGAGAGGTATTCCAACTATTTTGTCTTTAAAAGGAAATACTGACTAACTTATGGATAAGACATTTACCCAGGCCTAGACCACTCGTGGTCGTTAAAGAGCCCTCGGCACTATTTGTGAGAGGGGAGGCGGGGAGGGGGGGGTGTTAGCCTTGGACTCCAGCCTAAATTCCAGCTTAAGGAAATGCGTCTCAACTACCTAAAACTCCACCTGTGTTTTTAACTCGGTACCGGGTCTCTATCCCCAACCATCCCTCATTAGCTCTGAAGGTTACCTTTGCCCTTTCACAATGATATTGGCGAGAAAGTGGCTACTGCTTTAGCCAGGTGGCTAATTTGGTTGGGAGTCCATTGTTTGTGGCTAATTTGGCTGGGAATCTATTGTTCTTGGTTACTTTGGCCAGGAATCGTCTGGCCTTTGTGGCTATTTTGGCTGGGAATCTGTTGTTTGTGGCTAATTTGGCTGGGAGTCTATTATTTGTGGCTAATTGACTTGGAATCCATTGTTTGTGGCTAATTTGACTTGGAATCCATTGTTTGTGGCTAATTTGACTTGGAATCTATTGTTTGTGGCTACTTTGGCCAGGAATCCTCTGGCTTTTGTGGCTTATTTGGCCGGGAATCCTCTAGCCTTCATGGCTCATTTGGGTGGGAATCCATGTTTTGTGGCTACTTTGTCTGGGAATCCATTGTCCTTGTCTACTTTGGCTGCAAATCTGTTGTTTGGGGCTGTTTTGGCTGGGAATCCTCTGGCCTTCATGGGTAATTTTGCTGGGAATTCTCTGTCCTTCATGGCTAATTTGGCTGGAAATCAGTAGTTCATGGCTATTTTGGCTGGGAATCCATTGTCCGTGGCTATTTTGCCTGGGAATCCTCTGGCTTTCGTGGCTCATTCAGCCACAAATCTGGCATCCGTGGCTAATTCATCCCCTTTGGGGGAAGCCAAACCCCTCACTTTTGGTGGTAAGGTCTACAATTTGGCTCTCAAGCCTTTGTCTTCCAAGGGAAAAGGCTTGTTTGGCGGTGGAATGGCTCTTGTGGTGGAAATTTGGGATATTTATTTATCCAAATTATAGAGGGGTGAAAGGATTAGTGGGGCTTGGTGGGGGGTGTGTGGATCCAGTTTGTCTCTGGTCCAGCATCCCCAGTATCCCGGGCAGAGAAGATGCTCTGGCCCAGCATCACCCTTCTCTCTGCTACTGTTGACTGGCTTCAAAGTTTCAATGCAGCAATTAATTACCCTTCAGGAGAGCCCGTTATCAAATAACCCCTCCAACGCTGGCTCATCGTTTTCTTGGGATAAATTTCTATCCCCTCCCACCTGGCGAAGCTGCTGCCACATTCCAGCCCGAAGGCAGACCACGGTGCAGCTCTAGGAAAAAGCCAGCCCCATAAAACTAGTTAAAAAAGGTAAAAACAATCCTTCTGGAGGAAAAGGTGGTGATATTTGAAGGCAGTTATTTTATCTTCCTTTGGCTTTAAAGATAACACGCTACCAGCGTGTGAACGGGCATCATTTTTCTTCTCTGGGAGTTATTTATGGTCTTAATCCCCCTCCACCCTCCACGTTACGAGGCTTTTCGGTGAAACTGTTCTTGCTGAAAAGACAGATCAAATCACAACTTCCCACCCTTTTTTTTTTTCTTTTCACTTCACCCCAGCCCTGGCACATTTTAATGGCAGGAATCGGCTCACCCTCCCGGCCGGTTCCAGAAATAAGGCTCAGCTTCCCGAGCGTGCAAAATTCGAGAGGCTCTTTCTCTTTTGGGGCTATAAATATTTTTCACACCTTGGCAGAGCACATTTCGCCTTGTCTTTATGAGCAGTGATGTGCTGTCCTCCCCCCATCCCCGTCTGGCATTTCCAAGCCGCCCCCTGAAGGGAGATTCCCGGTGGGAATGCTGCCCTCCCCCCTTCCCAAACGGATGTGAGACGAGGTTATTTAACACGAGGTGATGGTACTGAATGTGATGGAGCCTCCGGGGAGAAGGTCTGGTTCCACCCCTGGTGTGGGGGTGGTGGGTTGTTTTAACAAAGGGGTATTCTCTGTTTGATGGGGCAAATGGCCGGAGAGGAGCTTTATGGATAAAGGGGTGGTGGGACTGGAAGCAAAGGGTGATGTCTTGGCTCCGCTGAGACCTGTGGCGAAGCCTGCACTGTATTTAAAAAGCAGATTTTGACTTTAAGCTCCTCACAGTGGCCCAGGCATGGGATTTGGTGTCTGAGCCCAAGGGGAACCTCCAGCTCAACTCATGCTTGGCTGTAACAGGGTAGTGAAGTCTTTTCTCAGTGGTGCCCAGGAACAGGACAAGAGGAAATGGGCACAAACTTGAACATAAGAAGTTCCAACTAAAGATGAGGAGGAACTACTTTCCTGTGAGGGTGGCAGAGCCTTGGAAGAAGCTGCCCAGGGAGGTGGTGGAGTCTCCTTCTCTGGAGACATTCCAACCCCACCTGGACACGTTCCTGTGGGATCTGCTCTGGGTGGCCCTGCTCTGGCAGGGGGTTGGACTGGATGATCTCCAGTGGTCTCTTCCAACCCCATATCACTCTGTGACTCAGTGCCTTTCAGCTGCAGATGAGGGACGGGACGAAGAGCACAGTTTGACGGGTCAAGATCTGTGAGCAGCAGCATCTCCAGCCAGAACCAACACCGCAGCCAAAGCAACCACACAGCTACCAGCCTAGAATGAGCTCCTTGGACTTATCATGGCTTCAGCTTCTCCGAGCTATGTCCAGCCCTGTGGGATGGCACCACAATCCCACCCTCGAGATAAGCAGCCACCCCCTCTGCCCCTTGGGGACCCACCTGAAGGGAGGGCAGAGGGAAGGGGACAGCACAGCATCCCACAGCATCTTCCCTGAATAGCCAAGTAGGCACGGAGCTGTTTGGGGACACGTTCGACCCGAATTGCCAGTTATTATGAGAGTCAGGCAGCTTCGGTGACAATTAAGGCATCTCTGGGAGGTGGCACAGGTGGCTGCTGCCTGCACCTGGGGCTGCACAACGTGCAAAGAGGGGAGATGCCTCCCTTTCCCCAACTGCCTTCCTGCCTCCGAGGATGGCATCAGGATGGCAAACCTCTTCCAGAGCCCACATGACTTATTGGCGACTCTTTTCTCTCCCTTCATGAACCTCAAAAAAAGAGCCATCTCCACCGAGATGCCACCCGAGAGAGGACAAGCACCGGCCATGGAGAGAGGATCTGACTTAATTCAGCCTCCTGGCCACCAAAGGCACCCCAAGTCCTGGGCTAACGACCTCTCCCCATCGCATCAAGGCATTAATCAGCTTCGAGCAGTGATTTCCCACAACTTCTGGAGGTGCCTGGGCAGAAGCGTGGCCACCGACTCCTCCAGACCCCTCTCCCTCTTTCTTTCTTCATCAAAGTTACTGTTTTGGGTAATGATGAAGCAGGGGAATTGATTTGAAGCCTAATGAATAATCAGCCACCATCAATAATTGTAATCACTAATCTGGTGCAATTAGAGACAATTATAATAAATGCAATTTCCTCCCGAGCTGCTAACGAACTGCAAAAATATGAATTGACTTCAACTGGCTGCCTGTGATTTATGCAGTCGCAAGATCAAGGATCCCATTACGCCAATGAAGGTTCTTAAAGGGACAGGGAAGTCGCTTTGTCCCCTTTTTCTCCACCCCACCCTCCCAGCAAAGCCACCAAACTTTACAAGGAGTCCCATAAAAAGGACACGGAAAGGATGAAATCCTGTTTTTTCTCTTCCTTCCCTTTCCTTGAGACCCATCGCATCATTGATAGCAACCATTCCAACCCATTAACTCCTCCAGGAGATGTGCCACACGCCACATCCACGGAGACATTGCCATGTCCACACGGGGGACAGAGGAGATGGCACCACATCAGCAGTTCCAGCAGCGGGTTCTTGTCATTTTGGAGACGAAGCCGCTGATTTCAAGTTGCCCGTTATCCTTAGGATGCTGTTAAAGGCACCTATTTCAAAGTAGCTTTTAATTTCAAGTGGCGGGGATGACACACACGCAGCCTCCTTTTAAAAAGGTGATAAGGACAAGAGAGGGATCTTAGGAGGGTTTTTGAGATGAAAACCGAGCTCACAAGCACTTTCCCCTCCAAAAGACAAATGAAAGATCTTGAAGAAAAGCATAAACCACTTCCCGAAACAGAAGAGCTGAATTCAACAGAAAAGCTGAATTTAAAACACCAGAAGGAAACGTTTCAGGGATTTTTTTTTTAATTTTTTTTTTTTTTTTTGGCAGGTCCCAACTTCTCCATCCAGTCGGGAAACTCAGCAAAACTGGTTCTTGCCAATAAAAGGGTCAGTTGCCACCAAAGTGGTTCTACCAACCGGTAGAACCACACACCAAGGTGCTGCATTTCTAGACTCAATCCTGAGACATTAAACCCACCCCCATCAGGCATGTAAATAAGGCTGCTTCGACCAGCAAAAACCCCCCCTCCCAGTTCAATACCAGCTATTATTCTCCTCCCAGTCAATAGCTTCCACTCTCGCGGCGGTAAATCTTGATACTCACCTCCAGAGAAATCAATAGCTGCCTATTATTGGCCTGTAATTGTTACAAAAATTTAATCAAGGGTCAATAAAGGAAAGGAACAAGTCTATCGTGGCGGCCCAAGAATTCCAAGCGCCAAGTATGTCACTGACCAATTACCCAGGACTGGCCATTTTTGCTCATATTATTTATTATTTGGGCAACTACGACGCCCAGAAAACTCAATCTCCGCTTCGGATGCAAAGCTCTGGGCAAGGAACAGAACTAGCAGCGTTTCCCACACACCTCACACAAGAGACCATCCATTATATCGTGTAGAAAAAGGTACAGACTGCTATAAAAATCACCACTGGAGTATATCTGAGTCCAAAACTAACCCACCACGTGAGCTCTGAGAAATTAAAAGCCCAGTAAGATACTATTCCCATTTAAACCAATGTCGGCCATAACTGGTAGAAACTGGTGATGTTTTCTCCTGAGCGTATTTTAGAAATGCAAATGGGCCTTTTGCACAAAATAACTACTTCTGCGGAGATCAGTTTGTATCATTCTCTTTAAAAAAAAAAAAAAATTAGAAGGGGAAAGAGATTAAAACATCCTTTGTAATTTCCACCTGAAGCAGTTTAAGGCGGCGGGTTTGCTCTCTGTTCTTTGCTTATTTATGTCTTGCAGTGAAAAAGAGAGGAAGATAGCAGGGAAATTACAACAAGTCTCAATGCCCCTCCAAAATACAAAATAACTGTCGTTTCTGACCTGTGTCATAATTTCAGGAGAAGAGGCTTAAAGGGAAGGGATGGAAGTTTCCCCAGAGCTGCCCCCTCCATGGAACAGAGTGATGGTTAATGCACCTTGAGTGCATTTGCCCCTTGATGCTGCCCCTTGAAAACCAAAAAAATAATCAGATTGCCAGTTTTCATGCATGTTTGGAGAGGCTCAGGCCTGGAGTTCTCTCCTGCCTTGTTCTCCACTTGCCTTCTGGTCTTGAAAATTAAAATTTTCAAGCTTTCCATAAAACCAACATATTTATTTCACACAAAGGTCCCCACCATGGCAGAAACCAAAACCACAGTGGCCAGGACTGTGGCACAGACCCTCTGCCTTGGGGCTTAAAACCTTTAGTCCTATTTATGAGAACGCTTGGGAACTCAGTTAAGAACTTCCAGGCCCAGTTTTGCTTCTCCTCTTCCTCAAAAGGCCTTTTCCATCAAAAAAAGATGGAAAGACTCACCCTGCGAATTTCCAAACCACTCCATTCCCATGGGCACATCCCTCCCAAAACAAAGCAGAGGCTGCATCGGGGTTTGATGCCCAAGCGAGGACCTAGATAAAACCATCACATAAAAACACACAAAAAACCAAGCCCAAAACACCCCCAGAACAGATTCTATTTAATATCCCAGCGACAAACATCATCCTAAAGATGCAGGAGGAGCACGAGCATCTCCAGACCCCCCGCATCCTCCTCTGAAATTGCCCATCACAAAACATCCTTCCATCCCCGCAGCTACAAAACAAGTAATAAATATGGAAATCTGTTAAAGCCAGCAAAAAAAAAAAAAAAAAACAACACAGGGACTCTGCTGCCTTCACGCCCACAAAGCCCAGTGCAAGGAAATGAGGAGGTTTAGTCCTTTTTGGAGCGTTGATGAATTCCATAGGGGTTGATGTTATTGCCCGGTCCATCACTGGCAGGAAGCAGGGAGGAAGAGGATGGGAGGTGGGTGCAATGTTGGGGGTGAGGGAGGGATGAAGCAAAGCATCCTCACCCTCCACAAAGCCACCCCTGTCACGAGTTTGTAGGATCTGAAGCTTCCCTCAACAATCCTGTTCTCCCTTCCAACCCCACCTAATCTATGGTATTTTCCACCAAAAACTCCCAGGGGGGGCAGCAAAATCCTGGTTTAAATGATATTTCCCTTGATCACTCATCTATTTCTCCCTTGGTCGTTTCTCCAAGAACTCTCATGCCTTCCTGTCAGGGCGCAGAAGGCCAAACCCCCCCCAGAATTCGTTATTTAAAGCTATTTGAGGGAAAATAAAGCAATTAAAGAAAGTACCTGGGATTCAAGGACAACCATTGACACCTTTCAGTTTCAAGAGGGTCTTGGCACCCGACCTGCACAACATTTGATTTTCTAGAGTAGGTTGTGAGCTGGGATGTTTTTTGGGTTTTTTTCATTTTATAAGGAGTTAGAGCGTGGATTTGCCCAAATTTGCATAAAAAGGATGACAACGATGTTCTAAAGTTCCTCCAAAGCAGCAAGCACTTGCATTGCTGAGTTCTGCATGAAACAACTTCTCTTATTAACCCAAACCAGATTTATTCTTTGGAGCTCAAAGTTTGGTCCTTCCTCAACCTCCTCCCCTTTCCTTGCTCATCTTTATCTCCATTTACAAGAGGTAAATGGACCCCAAACCCCCTTTTTCCTCATCTCCCTATAAGCAGTTGCCCCCGGTAATCACCAAGCAGCTTATTTTGAATTGTGATGAAACTAAATTGTTATTTCCTCCCCCAAGACCCCCTTGGAATTCCTCCCAGATGTTAATTAGACCCAACTACAAAGCTGCAAAAGCAAAGCCTCAGGTTGGCTGAAGAAAAAAAGCCCCTCTGGCCAGATCCTGACGTGAAATCAATGAAACCCATGGAATTAAATCAAATTTACACCCCCACGGGAACGACATCCTTGTCTCCAGCACCACGGGGACAACACCTCCCAAAGGACCTGGATGATTCTGGAGGCTTAATTCCCATTTTTCCATGCAATTCCAAGTCTGAGTGTCACTAACTTTTAATCAAACCTCGTGGGCTGACAAATCTCTTTGGAAATTTGGAGTGAGCCTCCAACCCATCCATCCTCTGGCTGTACCCTGGGTGTCCCCACCTTTGCCCTTAACGCTTCTTCCCCCACTTATTTTCTCTGTGATGGAGATGGCAAAGATTTATCTGGGCAGATTTGTCAGTATTTTCATATTTATTTGGAATGGCATGCTATAAATTGAATTGTGGGCTCCTTCCATCCGTGGCTCACGCAAGGATGATGCTTTTCTTTCACATCCGTACTCGGGGAAGCGGGACTTGCACCTCGCTTCACCACTTCAGATGTGTTTTAGAGTTTCTTCTATCAAATTATTTTGTTGTGGAGGTGTTTTGGTTTTTTTCCCTTTAAATACCCGTCACGGTAGGTTGTGGCATTTTGGTGGCTGACTTGATAACC
>BJBW01017555.1:0-19165 GCA_004320125.1 Scolopax mira
AGGTTAGGGATGGATCTTCTGGGAAGCACTACTGAGAAGAATGATATGGGAGTCGTGGTAGATAGGACACTTTCCATGCACCAGCAATATGCCCTTGTTGCCAAGAGGGCCAATGGGCTGCATAGGAAAGTGTGTGGCCAGTAGGTGGAGGCAGGTCATTCTCCCTCTCTACACTGGTGAGGCCATAGCTGGAACACTGCATCCAGTTCTGGGCCCCCCCAGTTCAAGAGGGACAGGGAACTACTGGAGAGAGTCCAGTGTAGGGCAACGGAGATGATGAAGGGATTGGAGCATCTCCCTTCTGAGGAAAGGCTGAGAGAGCTGGGACTCTTTAGCCTGGACGAGCAAAGGCTGAGGGGAGACGTTACTTGTGAGTATCTAAAGGGTGGGTTGAAGGATGTTGGAGCTGGACTCTTCTCAGTGGTTTCCAGTGATAGGACAAAGGACAATGGGCTCAAGCTGGAACATGGGAAGTTCCATTCAAATATGAGGAAAAACTTCTTTACAGTGAGGGTGCCAGAGCCCTGGAACAGGCTGCCCAGGGAGGTTGTGGAGTCCACTTCTCTGGAGATCTTCAAGCCCCCCCTGGATGCCGTCCTGAGTGCTGTGCTCTGGGCGTCCTGCTTTAGCAGGGAGTTGGACTGGAGGATCTCTAGATGTCCCTTCCAACTCTGACGATTCCATGATTCCATGGTTATTTATTTCAGGGTACACGTAGCACAGTTTGTATGGCCAATCTGAAGCACGTTTAATGAACAGAATGTTCCAAATTGGTTTTGGCTGAAATTCCTGTTGTTTGTTTACCTGAATACTTGATTACTCTTCCTTTCTTTTGCTGCATATTTAATTGCTGTCTAATTAATCGGTCTGTTGATTTCCTACATAATTAATTATTCACTAATTAATCATTGATTCCCTGTATAGTTAATTAACTTAATGCTTATTTGATTTTTACATTTAATTGACTATAATTCATTGCTCTATTGCTACATCACCTAATTAGCAACTGGTTAATCAATTATTGTTTGCTTATTCCTGATCTAATTGTTTAGGCCTGCGATCAGCAGGTTTATCCTGTGCTAAAGCTGACCTCCTTTGCCAGTCATTCTTCCTAAAATAGTTTCTTTACTCAGTTTTGTTTCCATCTCACCTCTGAGCAAACACATGCATCTTCTGTGTGTTCTCCTGATGGACCTTTTCTAACACTGGCACTGCTCTCTGCCACTCCTGGGTTTGCTCCAGCTTTACTTTGATGGTTTGTGGGATCAGGAGCTTCAAACAACCTCAGAGACTTTAGGGTACTCTTCTTGATCTTCCGACCATCTCCAAGTCCTCACGAGGAGGGGGAAGAGAGAAAGTGGTGCCTGAGTATTGATTGCAAATGTTGAAGGAGAGACAGGAGATACAAAGCAGGGAGCCTGAACTTTTAGGCAAAGCATCTAGTAGGTCAGGAAGCAGAAACAGTGGCAAATAAAACCTCAAAATAGATGTTTTAGCTAAATTGTGGAATTTCAATGTTGAATATTAGTTAAACCTGTAGTTAAATGCTGGTAGGTTCTGCAGTATGAATCTTAAATGTGCATTTACATTTAGAGAGAACAGTCGTTACCCACTGAGTCAATAACAGGCTTCATTCTTTTTTAAAAAATTAAAATAATAATAATAGAGCGGAACTAGTTCAAAGGAACTGATTGAAAGGAACATTTATATTATAAACATACTGCAATCAAAATAGAAACGTGTGTGTGCTCAAGGCAGCAGAATGTCTGAGGAGGAACCCGACCGAGTTCCTAAGAACATGTTGAGTGGATTATGCATTTTACATAGCTGCTCATGGTTGTAATATAGAGTATCTTTCAAACAACAGAAACAATATTTGAGTTGTTTTTCGGGAATGTTTTTAAAGAGATGAAGACATAATCTGCCTTTTAGTTTTGAAGTCGCTGTATTATTTCTGAAGATGAGGATGCCCTTCTTAGAGTTTCAGGTGCAAAGAGCTGTAAGAGAGAACCAACTCTGCTGTTTATTCAGAATACCTTAAAAGTGGAGTGTGGTGAACCATATAATTAGTGTGTCATAAAGGGAGGCAAATAATGTTGAATAGGGGTAGTGGTCTTTGCTTGGGATTGGTTTGAAAACAGGTCCCAAAATACAGCTTCCCTGTTCTGTTTCCCTAGATTTCATCCCAAAGTTCATAAATACAGAAATAAAGTGGTATTTTATCTGACTAATCTGTGGATTGGTTTGTACCTCAAATAACATTGGTTGTTCAGTTTGATTTCAGTGATTCAATATTCCTAATTTTCCTTAGGGAGACAGGGGAGAGGAGCAATCGAAACCAATGGCTGGGCCGGGAGTTCACAGATGTAGCTGAAGAACAAGCAAACTGTTAAAATTGGTCCCTGGTTGTTGTTAAGTTTCATTGGACACTAAAGGCAACAGGGACTGCTGAAAAATCAAACTGTTAAAACAGATGACAAGAGCTTTAGAGAGTGAACAGAGTCCTCGAAGTTAAGTCTCTGCCAAAAGTTTGTGAGCTTTTTTCTCTTAAGCTGGACTTTTCTGAATTGCTAATTTTTTATTCACCCTTCTTTATTGTGATTTACTCTATTCTGGCTTTGCTTTCACATCACACCTCTAGTACCTGTGAATTAAAAAAAAATGCAACAACCCCACAAAGTTTTGTCTAAAAAGTTCTATATAAAGTAAAATTTCTATTTATAAGCATTGACTGAGGAAAGTTTTAGAGAAATTTTTCATTTGCTGTTGCTTCTGAAGTTTTTAGTTTTTTGAAGGGCTTTTTTTTTTTAATCAACAGGATTTTTTCAGAAGAACTTGTATATCAAACTATGGAATACTAGATGCTTTTGTTAATGTCAGGTGTTAATATTGCCTCTGAGGCTGATATGGTGTGTTTCCTTCCTGTTCCTGCCCATTTTTTTTCCGTGTAGATGGGTCAAGATGAGGCCTGATATTTTTTTCAGATACCGGGATAAAAGAATTAAAACCTTTGTGTTTGCCCAGCCCTGAAGTGAATTGCCAGAAGGAGAAAGGAAGGTGATGTGATTGCGTGGCTGTGACTGTCACCTGATGCAACATTTTGTGCTCTACAGCCATGAAGATGTTTTGAGCTCCTTCCCTCCTCTGTCATTAGTGTCAGAGCCACAACTAAAGATAATGATCCCTGAAACCATACACTTAACGTTTTTAGCTCACAGTATATGCTTATGGTAATGTGCTAAGGCAAAAATGAGACATCAAAGCATATATTTTTATAAAACATACTTATTTTCTAACAAACATTATTATAGTGAAGGAAAAGTTTCCTTTTTATCTTTTGTGAGTTTTAATTCTTTTGTTTCCAGCACTTACACAGGTAATTAGTCAACTAGACTTGCTTATGTGAAGTAAGTAGAAAGGTTGAGTAGGTGAAGGAAAGAACAGTGAGGTCTGTGAACATAAATTAGGATTTGGGGCACGTATTCTCTGTATTTAAAAACTACTTTGTAAAGAATAAAATGGTTTGCATTTATACCAATGTGATACACGTCAAAATCTGGACAATGACTTAATCTCTTGTATCATTTTATCAGCTGTTTGAAAAAAGATGAAATTGTAACATCCCAGGCTGGAAGGGAATAAAGGTGTTCTCGCTTCCTTTTGGGTCTTGTTATTTATAAGGTTTGAGCCAGAAGAAATTTTTTGCGCTGTGAGGATCTGGGTGGAAGTTTAATCATTTCTTAAATTAATTCATTTTGGGATTTATTATGAATGTCTTAATTTAACGGTGTAACATTCTTCAGATCATTATCATCTGTTAAGTGTATTAAGTTAACATAGTTACTGTGTTAGCTGGATTGAAATCTCAATAACTAGTGGTAAGATAAATAAATAAATTTGGAAATATTAACTCCTCTTTTTAAACTTCTCTTTCAGGGATCAATTCCATCTTCATGTGTAAGCTTTGTAACTTATTTTCACCAAATCAGTCTGAACTGCTGTCTCACGTCTCTGAGAAGCACACAGAAGAAGGGACCAATGTGGATGACATTGTTATTCCTCTCCAACCTCTAACAGTACCTACAAACATAAACAAAGATGCAGAAGGTACATTCATAACTTTAGAGCAATGTAACTTTCAAAGTCATTTTGTTCTTTAATAAAACCTGTGGTGTGATGGTTCTGCATTGTGCAGAGAAGAACTTACATAGCTTGTTTTTGTAATGGTCACTGTACGACTGCCAACCTGAATTCTGTTCAGAAGAGATTGGAGGACAGATGTGGATAAACTGTCCTGTGGATAATTTGGGGATAAATCCCAGCGTGTGACAGGGGATGATGACATTGGTCCACTAACTTTGAATGTCAAGTGTAGTTAAGTCTGCTTCCTACAGTTTTAATTTGAAGCTGTGTCATAGCAGAGGGAAGGTTGTGTGATAGCAGTAGAAAGCAACAAGGACACCATGGGTGGGTGTCTTGAGGCTTAGGAATGGTGGTGGGCTTTGAGTTGCCCAAGTTCTTGCTTATTGTCTGGTGAATAATATTAATAGTTCTATTCCAAAAAGGAAATGGCATGATTAATAATTTATACTTTGATATTGGCAATAGTAAATAAAGCAGTCTGGTAGTCAAAGATTGATTTTTTTTTTACAGAACAATTTTGCTCTGCAGTGGAAGAAGTTCTGTTAATTCCATTTTTAACTGATTATAATTGCAGTTCTTTGTAATACTAGCAATGAGTTCAAAATACTTCAGACTTCATAATTATGTCTCTTTTAGACTGTTATTGAGCAACGGATTTATGTTGTTGGCAAGCCTCTTATTTAATGCAACTACTAGAATTTTCCAATCAGTTTGATTTCTGGATTTTAAAAAGGATGTGCTTATGAATAAAACCCACTTTAATATTGTACTTAAAAGTTGTGATTTTTGTCATTAACATATGCATGTGGTATTTCTTCATTTATTTACCTGGAGAGATTCTGTATTGAATTGACTTCATCAACATAAGCAGGTATTTCTAAGAATGGGCACATACTGTTCAGCTGTAGCTGTTGTCTCCTCAGATGGTTGGTGAGGAAAAATTGCACCAGATTATTATTTCACACAATGCCTAAGATTAACTGTGTATTAGAAGAAGATGAATAAATATAAAATCTAAATCAAGTTTCACAATGCCTTTCTAATGTTATTTTAATTCTACAGATTGAGTTTCTCAGGTATGCAGAATGCATCTTCTTTCTTAAATCTTTGTTTCCTGTTAGCCCTTCACTAAACTGTATTCCTGAGCACAGTAAGACTGTATTTTGTAACATTATCATTCCTTTTAGTAAAAAAGCTCTTCTGTAAACGTTTTTTTTACATTTGGGTAACAGTGCAGACAGGGACTGCATTATGATCTGAATCTGCAGCAATTAGACATATGCATCTTTTTAGAAAATAACTTTGCTAATCTAATTATGTAAAATATAACATTCATATGTGAAGTTATATATCTATTAGTTACCTTTTTCATTATTCTTGGTGGATGCTTCTCAGCATCTGATACGATCATATGGTGCCACTTTTTCATATTAGCCCAACTCTGCCTTCTGCTGTCAGTAAGAATGTCAATTACTTTCATGTGGATTTCAACTTAGATTATAAACATAATTTAATGTTACTTCTTTTCCATCACACAGGTTGATTGGAGAAGAGGGTAGTCTGTTGTGAAGTCATTCAATTATTTCACGAGTTCTTTTTGAAGAATCAGGGTATTTCACAGTTGAATATAGGGATTTGAAAAGTTCTTATATCAAGGCATCATTATTTGCCTCCTATTATGGAATCCTCAACAGATAAAACTTTTTTAGGTTATAATATACATTTTTTTTTCTCAGTGGGCCCTTTGTAGGAATTCAGTATTGTCACTGAAGGGGGAGTGATTGATGAATGACAGTCTAGAAATTACAACTTCCTTTTACTACTCATTGAATGAGAGATGGACCTTGAAACCTTTTGTCCCTTGAAAGCATAGTTTCTCTTCCAGGTATTGGTATACAGTGTAGTGAATCACAGG
The DNA here is from genome assembly GCA_004320125.1 of Scolopax mira. Classification (NCBI taxonomy): domain Eukaryota; kingdom Metazoa; phylum Chordata; class Aves; order Charadriiformes; family Scolopacidae; genus Scolopax; species Scolopax mira. The sequence goes on from BJBW01017555.1 coordinate 6,059, forward strand.
ATCACAGGGCTTGGAAGGGACCTTTGGAGATGATCTAGTCCAACCCCTGTCAAAGCAGGGTCACACAGAGCAGACTGGACAGGAACATATCCAGGGGTTTGAGTATCTCCAGAGGAGACTCCACAGCCTCTCTGGGCAGCCTGTTCCAGGGCTCTGCCACCCTCAGAGTAAAGTTCTTCCTCATGTCCAGAGGGAATTTCCTGTGTTTCAGATCCACAATTGGTATAGATGAATGAAGCTGAGTTGTTAATGGAACTCTGTGTTCTGCCTGAGTAATAAATTAATTATTTTAGAAAGACTGTGAACAAGTAAAATGCTAGGGAAGTAACGTGTTTATTACTCTAATGTTATTTTATTTGCAGTGCTTTCTGCTGAATTTTATTTAGTTGTGCTACTTTTCCATAGTAAAATGGAACCCAGGGTACCAGCTGGACGTTGCCATTACAGAAATTATTCATAATTCATATTTTGTCCAGTGTTGGAGTGTGACATCTTTGTCCATTTGATAGACATTTCCTACTCTTAACAGAGACAGAGATATTTGCCCCTTTACAACATTAAAAAGTTTTATTGAAGATGTTTTGTACACATGTATCTTGAGTTATACATGTAATTGAGTTAAGGCTGAGAGGTAGAAAACCAGAGGAGAAAAATCCATGATATATTTTCAGCCTATGCTCTTATTGCATTTTCCTGGACATAATAAAGTAACTTTGGAAAATCCTGCCCTCTAGGGGTGTTATCCTTTTGTTAACCAATTTTGGCAACGCTTGGTTTGGAGGCAATCACTGTCCTGAGGATCATTAAGCCCAGTGGAATCCAGAGTGTTGAGGTGCCAGGATCTATGTGGTCTAGAGCTGGATCTATGAAGAGATAAACATTCTAACCAGGGAAGTTACTATTATTTTGATTTTATGTTTCCTTTTATCCAGCTTCATTTATTTTAAAAATAAACTTAAAAAAATGTTGTCTAGACCCTAGTGCTCTGTTGTGGATCTCTGTTTTTATCTTGCCTGATCCTAGACAAGTAATTAATGAGATCAGTCACAGATCACAATAGAATCTAATTGAGATGCATATATACATTGCTTAGCTAAACTTCAAGGGATTAATTAAATATAATTCTGCTCTATAATAATACGAAGGCCTCATAAATGGAAATGTTCTGTGTCACTCATGTTCTGAACATTTTTGAGACGATTGATTATTAAATGGACCGATTCGGAGAAGCTTATGTGAGTAACTCGTATGAAGGAACAGTATAATATAGTTTATTTCATTATTCTCTTTTTGAAGTGCCTTTTTTATGTCCTTGAGTACATAATTACATAGCATAGCACATAATGTCTTCCCAGAATATTGCCATTGCACATCCAATACCAGTCAACGTAAAGATTGGTTCCAGCGAATCTGTGATGAGTGTAAAATTCCCAGAAAAAAACTAAGATATTCTTGAGGGAACAGGATCTTACTTTTAAAAGCTTTTTAATGATCAATTTTAAAGCTTCTGACCGAGCATCCTTGAAATAAGTGGGGATTTTATATATTTATTTAATAAAATATTTTTAACAGTTATGCAGTTATATTGACTTTTTTTTTGCAAGTGATGGCCTCAGTTATGTCCTAACAGAGGAATGGCAAAGTGCAGCTGTTCAGTTACTCTGTTTTATTAATTTTGGGTGGTGCTTTGGACTGTGATGAGCAAAACGCAACGCGAATGGCTCGCTGGTGGCAAGCTGGGTAGAGAGAGACAGCTGGAATTTTACGGTCCCCTGCTTTGTCAGAAACTTAAATCTGGCATTGCTAATTCAAAGTAGCTTGTGATATGGAAAGAATAAAACAAAGAGCAAGGAAATGAAATGACTGTCATCAGCTGAGAAATTCTGGTGATGTATCAGTTGTTCGTATGAGTTGTCCTGTTCCTGTGTATGTTGCTACACAGCGTTTGCCACCGAGCCTTTTTAAAATGTCTGAGAACTACTGAAAATTCTCCTACTGGAAGGCTCATTTACAAACAAATATAAAATTTACACATTCTTTATATGATTGCTGCACCATCAGTAGTTGCAGTGATAGGAACTGCAGGTATGTAGGCCGTAGAAATGGATCCACCACCAGCCTTCTAAAGGAGCAGTTTTCACATTTCCACTTGCATACAAGATTGTGTTTCCATTTCATTTGTAATGTGAATGTGCTGCTATGTTTTTAATTAAGTTTATATTAAAACAGTCAAGAAGAAGCTCTTTTACTGGTTCTGCTTCATTTCTTTTTCAGTAATATATTGGGTAATCTGATGATTGTGTTGGAAAAGAGGATCATACACAGAGAATATGGTGGTTGCATTCACTCTTCAAATCCCGGGATTTAATTATTTTATAGTAACCTGAGCAGTATCCCCATCTGTATTCTTCATATGGTGTTTGACACTTTGGCAAACTGTGACCTTTTTACAGCTTGACATGAAGACAAATGTTACTTGTTTTCTTGTTTTAATTGCATGGTAATTTCTTTAGCTCAGGGCACCAAATTGCTGCGATCAAAATTACGTGAGGGGTAGCAAAGAGAAGTTTTGGGAGCGTTGAAATCACCCTTCTCTTTTTGGCTGAAAATTGACCAAACTACTTTCACAGGAGAGCAGTAGCACAGAAATCCACCCACTGCTGATGGGGTGCAGTGTTTGCAGAATACTGCAAAATTTATGTGAAAAGATTGGTTTTTTTCTTGTTCATAATGAGGCTTTTAGTATTCTTTTTCCATTATGTTTAAGCACACAGGTACTCAATCACTCTTGTAACAAGACAGTGCTTTCTTTTTCACTTGATACTGATTATGTGATTAGTTCAAAGCTGTGGTCTCTGTATGTGAGGTTTTGTTTGTCTGGAGTGCTTAAGGGAAATACTGAACAGATTTTGAATAAGGTGTTGCCACCACCTCCTGTTCTCTCACATCATCTTCTCTTAAAGTCGTTTATTTTTCCATATGCTCTAACTCCACCAATTTAAGTCTTTTAGCCCATGTATTTGAAAATCACTCATTGGGTTTTTTTAATATTTTCTTCTTTTATGATTTTTCAGACTTCTACATTGTCACTCTTAATTTATCAGGCAGAAGGTAGACTATTGGCTTGATGAAAAGCTTAAGACAGTTCTTAATCTTTGCTCTTTATGTATACCCTCATTTTGGTGAAAGTTTCTGGAATAAGAGCATAGAAATGTACATTTTTTCCTGAGCACTAAACCCAGACTTCTGCACAAAATTTTAAGTATGTCCCAGTCCATTGTCTTTCCCTAAGATGTTAGATGTTATAAAGATGGTGGCTGACAGGTGCTTCATACCAGTTCTGTTTCACTGAGCACATTTTCATGCATATTATACTCTGGGGCTTTTTTTTTTTTGCAAATGCAACGACCACATCAAACTCTTCTGCCTTCTAATTCTCAAAGCTGGAATTCACTGCACAGAACTGAAGGTTCTTAAACAGGGAACTTGATCACCATGGGATCCAGAGATGATTCAAGCCTTATGTGGTCTGAACTTCACTCTGGAGAGTAGGCCTCTGTTCGTTCAATATAGAAGACAAATATTAATAATCTGAGACCTCAAGTGCTTTTGTTTCCTAAAAGCTTTCTAGGGATCTAGTTGGTTTGGTCAATCTTCAACGGTTCCATGTGTGAGCAGGTGACAGCAAGTTGATTTTGAGCTAACCACAGCAGTGATGAGAGAAATCTTAAGCACAAAATAAAAGTGTGACGTTTTTTACGTTGTCATGCATTTCTGTTGTCTCATTGAATTTATCAGTGTTTCCTCTATAGAAACATGGAAATGTAATGTTATGTTGTATTTATTAAGAATTGTGGATTACTTCTGATTTTGATTATTTAAAATACTCATTAAGGAAAAATTTTTTGCATGACTCCTGGAATTTATTTGTTGACAAGAATTTTTTATATCAATTTCTGTCTAGAAATTGCTAGTAATAAAGAACCACGGGAATTATTGGAGAGAAATAATTGTATTTATTAAAAGGACAATGAGCTTTTCATTTTAAAACATAAACTGTTTCTGTCTGAAAGAAATTGCTTAAGTATGGATATGTATTCAGAGTGATTTTAAATTAAAGAAGCTTTTTGTAGAGCATCAGAATACAGCACAGCAATTTTGTAGAAGATGCAGTATACAATAGTAACTGATACAGTTATACAACTATCTAAAAGATTGTTGTATATTGTATATTGGGTAATTTCTGTAAATTGTGGCACTTTCACATCTGCTGATCTCAGTAACACAAGTGTTTTTGCTTTACAGCCAGCAGAAAAGCCAGCAAATACCATTGCTTAAAAATAAGTTTGTGTGAAGCTAACCTTTTTTTTAAAGCTTTAGGGATAGAAGCCCTCAAACTTCATGTAATATTCCTATTTTTCAAAGATCAGCTGGGTATTAGATAATAAGCTGTGGAATTTAATTATAGGGTTTTTTTTTTAACTTAAGCTTTCTTTTCTAGAGCTTCTTGTAGTGAAGAGGAAAAGGGGCAGGCCAAAAGGATCAACTAAGAAGTTTTGTGTGGATGAAGACGTGGCAGAAAATAATCATGTTCCAAGTGAAGAAACTCCACCTGGGACAGAAGAAGGCCTGGAACTGTCTGAAGTCTCACCAGGCAGCTTGGAATGTAAGAAATGCAATCGGAAGTTCTCCAACACACGTCAGCTGAGGAAACATATCTGCATTCTTGTTTTAAATGAAGGAGACGAAGAAGGAGATGGAGGTAAGAAAATAGCCAACAAAAATAACTGAAGTATGTGGTGAAATAACGAGTTTCCATCCTGTGACTTGATTGGTAACAGCTCCTAATCCCCAGTGTTAATTTTAAATAGAACAGAACTGTCTGTTTCCTTTAACATAAAAAGCATGTTGAAGCAAAATGGAGAATAAAGTCAGAAAAGGTTATTTTAATTTTTTTCGAAAAGGTTAAAATGTTTATTGCATAAATGGTTATCTTAAACTCCCTGAAATGCTTCTTTTGCATAAGCAGCTGTTCTGTTTCTCACAAAGAGGGTAATAGTTTTCCAGCAAGAAATGATAAGTATCACACACAGGTGAGGAAGGATGATCCTGTACAGGTGATTCTTTCCTGTAACCTGGGATTCCTGAATTCCTTCCTGTTCTTTTTAAAGACTGCTTTTCTGGATGGCTTGTTTTGTGCTGTATAAAAAAATGATGCCTAACTCACTATTTTATAAAAAACTTTAGATGTATTTTTGTCTTTGAAGTATGAGAATTCATTCTTTAAATTTAGCTTTAAGATTGATTTGACTATATTCAGCCTCTCAAAGTTTTAGAGTGGAACAGAACAGAATAGAATATTTTAGGTTGGACAATACATACAATAATCATCTAGTGCAACTGCCTGATCGCTTCAGGGCTGACCAAAAGTTGAAGTATATTATTAAGGACATTGTCCAAATGTCTCTTAAACACTGAAATGTTTGTGTCATTGACCACCCCTCTAGGAAGCCTGTCTAAAAAGACAACGGTGAATATTCAAATAGGATTAGAAATAGAATAGGTTGAGGGGACCTACAATGGTCGCCTCGTCCAACATTGCTCAAAGGTAAATGTCACATACATACAAAGTAATACTTTTGTCCGATTAATCTAACTTCAGGCAAGTTTTGTGTTTGTGTTAAAATTAGGTTTTTGCTTTTGTTATAGTTGTTTGATGTGATATCCTGTTGATTCTACTTGTAGATAAAATTTGCCATTGATTTTTCTCCAGTTTCCTGTTACCTTTCTGTGTCCAGCCGTTAAGATACACAACTGGTGTGACTGTTCTGCATTAAGTGAGATGTAGAGTTTAACTTCTGTGGCAAAGACTAATTAAAATGAGCTTAGAATATGTTGACAGAGCACAGAAACTCTTGCTATGATAAAGTACTTGGTTATTTTTTTTACTATCATTAGTGGATTTTTCAACTATGTGTGGTGATCTTTACTCCAGCTGTCTCACTTCTGACATCACAAGTGTCTGTGCCCTTTGCTGTTTGTGTGTGCTTGAAACAATGTTAATATTTGCACTATTTCATCAATGTTGCCTTTTCTAATGTCCTTGTAAAATAAAATCTCAGATCAGAGTATAAACTCAAATTAACTGTTCTTACCTGTTAGCTCATTAGAGCGCCTAAATCTTACTTTGATCTGTTTTGCTACCAAACACACTGGCAGATTTTTCAAAGTAAATTGTCCTTCTTTAAAAAGAAAATAGCCTGTTTTGTGCAGCCAAAATACTCATTTATTCTCTGGCAAAAACAAACCAATCAAGCCTCCTACCTCAGGTGCCAGCTGTGAAGGTACTGGGAGCTGGTTTTGTCCTGAAGGGATAATTCTTCCTTTTTCTTGGAAAAATTCAGTCTTCATCCATCTACTGGTTACTGTCCCATAACAGGAAAACTCTTCACTTCTAGCTTGACCATATGAACTACTTTGGGGTAACTTTTGAATTTCTGAATATGTAGATGAAAGTAGTGTGTGTATTTTTATTATTAACATTTAAGAAAATGTGATTACCTGGAGTACCTCAAAGCTTTCTGAGGAGCAGACAAGAACAATGTGGTCTACACCTAGGATTGTTTGTCATGCTTGTCTTGCTGTACCAGCTCAGAAAACATGTTCTTTAAAATCTGAGCTCTTGGAGTTTTATCAGAATCAGTTTTCACTATGAAGATGGGTGAACCTTCTAAATGTGAACACAAAACTCTAAAGTTGAATAGGCAAGCAAATAATGAAATCATAAATGTATTTTTATCTATTCATGTAATTCCATGAGTACTTTTTCATAATTATGAAATATCCAAATGCATCAAGATTCTTGTTGTCAAAGTTGTTGACAGAGTCCCTGAATTAGAGTTTTTCAGCGATATCATTGGCAACTGAAAGCTGCTAAACTCGTTAATTTATATAAATGGGTTACAAAACTGTCTGGTTTTCTAGTTTTCAATATGTTCTGTGTTAATGAGTTTAAGGGCATTATTACATAGTCTGTGAAATGATGGTACTTCTGCTTTGTTATTAAACTCAACGCTGCTCATTTCATTGGGTACCATCTTACTCTATAATTCTGGGAAATGGGGAATAATAATTTTGTATACGCTCTTGCATAAGATTAATAATTTAGAAATCTTCATATTTGTGTTTAAGGTTATTTTTACCCTGAGTATTAACTAACAGATGAACTGGACCATATGGAAATTGCTTATGCATCTGGTCAGTCTTATTCTTCTCTGCTCTACTGTAACTGTTGTGAGATGGAGGTCCAGAATAACAAGTGGTGCTCAAGATACAAGAGCATCCCTTATTTATACCATGACATAATTTTTTTTCAATTTTTTTTTTCTTCTGCTCTTTTCTTAATGATTCTTCAGATTATATTTGATTCTTCAGATTATTTTCTGATTTAGAATCGATTTAGAGTCCACTGTTTTATGAGTAAAGTTTTTTCTACACGTGCATTGCTTTGCTTTTATTGTCACTGTAGGTGGGACTCTGTTCTGAACTGTCACATCTGCATATATGTGTTTATGCACTAGGCTTTCTAAGCTTTAATTACTCTCAACAAAGATCAAGTCAGTACTTTTGGGGAGCCTGTGGAGCGATTGCTTGCAGCCTCCACTGACTGTGTTAACTAGAGCTCTGTCGATAACGGCAGTTCAGAAATACAGCTTGTTGGGTGCCTTAATCTGGTTTAATCTGTCAGGTTCCATTTATTGAGAGATCTTTCTGTAGCTTGGCTGTCATCAAATGGTATTGAGTCGAAATCTATCATACACAGATAGTGCTATAGCTCTCTCAGCACATAGTAGTACAAGTGTTACACCAGGTATTTATTTTGTTTGGGTTTTTGTGTGTGTATAAAGTTCAACAGCTACTTGAGCAGTTGTGGTGGATACCAACATTTTCTGCAGTAAACTATCCCTGAGACAAAAACTATTTGAGATGACACTTATTTTGGTGTCTATGAGAAAAGGAGTATTGAAACTTCTCGTTTGATGAGATTTCTCTGTTGCTGAAATTTTTAGAGCTAGATAGAGAATTTTATTGTGACACTTTGAACCTCCAGGAGTAACAATATCTTCTTTCTCATTTCACACACAGTAGTTCAGAGCAGATGACTAAAACTTGTAAGGAGTTCTTAATGCAGTTCTTCTCCCTTAGTCTTGCACCTCTTACCTAGTACATATGGGTTGGTTTTTTCCCCCCTTTTTATCCATATATTTATGGATAAAGATGACTTTAATCTGTTTTTCTAATGCTTTTGGTATTTTTTGTAGTATTTTTTTACTAAGTTTTCAAGTTTTTAATTTCTTGGGAAATTTAGCACTGTATGGACATCTGATTAATAATCAAGTACGTTTTCACTTTGCACAGGGGCCAGCTCAGATGAAGTTATTTTCTTCATAGCAGCTCATATCATGTGGCATTTTAGATTTGTGACCAAAATAATGCTGATAATACACTAACGTTTTAGTTATTGCTAGAGCATGCTAATCATATACATACTGAAAAGATATATATTGATATTCTGGGTGATGTTCTTTATTGAGAGAAACTTAATACATGTATTGAGCTGCAGTTGAAATACTAGGAAAGATTATCAAGTAATAAAATGTTTTGCTGTATTTTTATAGATCCATAAGGGAAGTGGTGAATTCCTTATCATACTGGATGTTTAAAATTACAGTGAATAAATCACTATAAAACTCAGAGTGCATTGGTAAGAGGAATAATTGGTGGATGTAATAGGCCTCTGCTGTTGTTTGCTGCTGTGATCAGTGATCCATGATGACCTCTTGGAGATCAGTGTCTCATTGATAGTTCCCCACTCTTTCAGGTGTCACCAAGCCAGACTGCTGAGCAGCATCTGATTCAATCCCTTAATGTGTAATGATTGCCTTCACCTTGTGGGTCCATTCAGTAAAACAGCAAGAAAAATGTGTGTTAATTCTTTTGCACAGAATTCAAAAAATGTCCATTTTGCTTACAAATCCCCCATAGACATACTTAGTAAGTTTTTGTGGGTTTTTTTTTTTCTTTAATAGAGGGCTTTTTTGCCTAAGAAAGTTGCTGTGGTTTAAGCAGAGCTGTGTGTATGCCTGTTTCTGTTTTTATTTGGTTAAACCAAATTGAAGGTTTTGGCTAATGGATTGGATTTGGCTGGCTGAGGTACTACCATCCACTCTTTTGGTCCTAGAAGAGTTGAGAATCTTCCTGAGCAGCCACGTGTCTTCGCTGTGTCTGCTCCCAGTCAGAAAGTGGAGCTGCTTCAGTCCCTACTGCTGGGTTAGAGGATTTTGGCTGTTTCTGGATTGGATCAGGTCCCCAGGAGAGGTTTTGAGAGCTAGACAACAGGTAATTATTTCAACCAGCTTCTCTCCCCATCCTGCTGCACACCTGAACCTCTGGCAGATACAAGAGAGGACATTTGATGGCTGGGGAGTGGGATTTGAGTAGATGACAGATTAAGCATTGGAGAGCCCAGATTCTCTTCTCTGGAATAAACCATTAGTTTGTAATGAATTAGAAGCCTGCTTGGTTCTTAAAGATGGCACTTTTGGCCTAAGCTTTAAATATTTTTGCCTTCAACTGGATTCTAATTTAAATGAATTCTTTCTGTGAGTAGTATTTCAATCTCTGCAGGAGAAGCAATTGCGTGTTTCTATTTTGAATGGACAGTTTACTTTTTTCCCAGCTGCTGTCTTGCTACTATGAAATACCAGCATCTTTTAGGAGATTAAAAAGTAATTTGACAGAAGGGGAGTTTAAAAACATGCCAATTAGGAATGTGTAGCTGTGCCCATAAAATGTCGTACATCCCATTACGAATGCGGAGAGCGGTACCTTCAATTAATGACTGAAATGGAATTATGGGACAGATGAACAATCTAGTTTGACGGGACTCTGAAGTTCAGAGTTGACAGGAGCTGTGCTCATCAACACAGACACGGCCAGTTCTTAAGCATGTGAGAAGGTATTTGTTGCACAGGGAAGCAGGCGTTTAAAATGCCAGTCTCCAGACAGGAGAGGTGAGTTTATTTGTCCATTGAATGGCAGAACCAGCTGACAAAGTGCTAAGCTACTGCTTAGGAAGGCAGGCAGAGTCTAAATTTAGGCAGTTTGTCTAAATAAATCTGTTTAGGAGCAAGCAAAGACCCTTACCACTTAGAGAAACAGTTGCATATACTCTATTTTCTTGTAAATCATCTTAAAATCATTTATGAGTGTTCCTTTATTATATAAGAAGAATTGATTTATTATGCAGTTGAATTGGCCTAAGTCAAAAAACATGTATTTTGGTTTTAATCCACAATGGTAACACTCAAATAATTTTTTCCAGGAAGGCAACCAAATTACTGGTGAGATGGTGCCACATTATGGAGAGGCAATTTGAGGTCAAACTTGAAGCTCTTGGTTTTCATTAAAACATACTTTTGTCTTCCTCTTAATCCTTTCCTAAAGCAAACCTTCTCATTCAGCTTTTTATGATGTAGAGAGACTTCAGGAAGAAAGCAGCTGTCACTGGGAGTTAAAAGGTTTTTTTGGTTTGGTGATTTGATGGAGAGTGTTGGATTTGGAGGGTTTTTTTAACCTTCTTTCAGGTTACACACAGACTGTGAAATAGTTCTGTTTGTAGTGAAAAGTATTGGCAACGTGTGCACCCCCAGCTCCTTATCAACAAATCGCTTCTGGAAGATGCTTGTTCCTCTCAGAAGGGGGAAGGATGGGGCTACTGCCACTCAGGTGTCAAATAATGAATGAGTTTTAATGTTTAACCATCAGAACTTGACCACTCAGGAGCATATTAGCAAAGAAAAATGGCATGAAACATTTGCTACCTTGTTGCGGTAATAGCAGTTAGCTACTCATCATTTGGGTCACTAACAAACTCAGTTCTGTGGTTTATTCTTTTCTTCCTTTTTTTAGTAGAATTCCATTATTCAAAAGTTAATAGAGTTACAGGTTGATATAAAAAGCATGAAAAAGCAATAAAATATTTTTGTCTCTTGGTTGCAACTGCTTTATTTACTCTCTAAACTGACTCTGTAATGGTTAGAGGATTCAGAAGGGTGATGCTTAGATTCTGCTCATACACCTGCTGGGAGTTCATTGTGTGATCCCAAGCAAAATGAGGAAAGTGTTGTTGTTCTAATCACAGCTTTCTCTTCCATCTATGGTTCTGGAATTTTATTACCTAAAACATACTAAAAAATTACTTTGAGTTTTGTCCACAGTTGTATCACATCTTTTTTCTTTTTCCCCCTCAAACCATCACTCATTCTTACCATCCAGTGAACAAAAACAGTGTAATTAACCCAATTAATTTCTGTATTTGTTGTTTAACAGTATGTGAAATTACCTCAGGAAAACACAATTTAGTAAGCAGTTTACATTCTTTGTGTGTGCCGATTCGTTATGAGAAGACTTTCTTCTCTTGCTTGCTTGGTCCTCCTGTGAAATTTGTGATGATTCATTTTATTGTTGATAACGGAGGCTCTTTTGTAAAGGAAATGTGGAAAAATGTGTTTGTTTCATCCCACCAAAAGAAAACACTGCACAGGCAGTTTCTGGTCGAAGGGGCTATTTCTTTATATTCCAGTATCCCTTTGAAGTATTGCTGTGAAGTGTCGGTGTTAGAATTACTTGGTTTCAAAACCAATCAATAATCAACTATATTAAGAAGTTAAATGGGGACTTAATGAGACCCTTTATACCTATAAAGCAGCAGTATTTCCCAAGATCATAAAAATCTACAGAGAAAAAAGGTAGTTGAGAAAAAGGCATATGTCAAGGATTTTCAGCAAATGAAATGGAAGAGATCAGTAGCCTGCACTGAAAAGCAGGGGGCTCTTAAGGCAGAACATAATTTTCTGTCATCTGGAAACTAGAAGCTGGGGCCAAACCATCGCTAACGTGACTCCAGAGGAAGATGGCTTGTAAATATGTGTTTGAATTTAGTTTGCTATGTGATTATTGTTTATTCTAGGTATTGTAAATATGAATTTCAGATTTACAGATTAACGCCAAGTCATTAAAAGTTGTCAGTGTACACATTTCTGCCTCAGTATGCATGAGAAATCTAACCTAATTCCTACATACCTTATTTCCTTCTGGTTTTGTATCTAGTAAAGAGCTTGTAGTTTGTGCTGGTTATGTGATAGGCCCTAACTCTGCTACTTTAATTTGTGCTTCTGCCCTTCATTTCTTTTAAGGATTGTCCAGCACTCTTTAACCCCTTGTTCCATTAAGGTAAGACCATGGGAAACAGATTTATTTGAAGATTGGATATTAGGAAAAATTTTTACACTGCAAGGGTTATTAAGCATTGGAATAGGCTGCCCAGGGAAGTAGTTGAGTCGCCATCCCTGGAGATATTTAAAAGACAGGTAGACGTGGTGCTGAGGGACATGGTTTAGTGGTGCTTTTTTGTCAGTGTTAGGTTCATGGTAGCACTAGATGATCTGAAAGGTCCCTTCCAACGTAGACAATTCTATGATTCTGTGATTCTGTATCTTTCCACTACTTTTGCTATTTGCATGTCATGAACAGACCACACCTTTGCTGTTACTGGTTTTTACTTATATATTGTTTCCTTCTCAGAAGAGCAGCTAGAGCACATTATGAATATACATTGAATTACTTACTCCGGAGATTGTGTCAGCTGCTTTGTATTCAGAAATAAAAACCCCACAATTCAGTGAATTAATTTATAATTTTCTTTCTTCAATCATTTCTTGTTACTCATTACCTCTGGAATGTTTGCATAATTCCTTAATTTGTCAAGAATATTTTCTCTGGCTTGCATTTTTCTACTACTTTATCTAATATAAAGAAATTTTGCGGGTATACATTTGCAACCCTGTGTTTTTTATTCTGTATGCTACTAATTCTTTACACATAAGCATTATTTTTTTATTATTTCTATTTAAAAAATTTATAATTTTAAAAAATTATTTCTTTTTAAAAGAATTTTGGTAGGGAATTCCTCATTTGTTTTAAGTAAAAAATAGCTTCGTGGAACATCTTAGCTAATTACTGCTTATTCATTCTTATTTCAGATGA
>BJBW01017557.1:0-25029 GCA_004320125.1 Scolopax mira
TTGGAGGCAGGTAGCTGTAAATCCTGCTCCTCTACACCCACGCAAGCTGAGCTTGATCCGGCCCCTGCCCAAGTCCATGGCAAAATTCCCACTGACTGCAAATGGACTTGGACCGAGTTTATGAGCCACATAATTTACAGGATGTCTTGTCTGCCTGAACTAATGTCCATCTGTTTCAATGCCATTTACGACACCTCACAAATCGGGGGCTAGGCAGGGCCTGATGGGCAAACGCCAAAGGGAAGCCTTGGATCGTCACCAGAAGAGCTGCAAAGAGGCTCTTCGGACGTGGCCATTTCTCAGGGAGCCTTCCCTGGAGCAGCACCCACCCACTTGCTCCTCACCTCCCAGCCGAGGGGGTACCCGAGCAGGGGGTGCCTTTAGAGTCAGCTGGAGAGGGAGGAGGCAGCTGATTGACCATCATGGCAGCTGGTGGATGGTGATGGCTGTTCATCTGCTTTCTAGACAGGTTAAGGTGTTGCCAAACCATTACAAATGTCTACAGGATTAAAAACAAAACAAAACAAAACAAAACAAACAAACAAAAATCCCAAACACAACCCGGTTCCTCACTTGCACCCATCTTTGTAGGTAAACATTCCATTTGTATGCCTGAGGGAATTAAAGTAGGCACCAGAAGCTGGGTAACACCTACTACACTCTGGTGATCCAACTAAGAAAACCTATTTGCCTTAAAAAATGGAGAGGGAAAAATTAACAAATAAGGATGAAGAAACTTGGAGGAGCAGTAACGGATTTTTCAGTTCCATGGTAAGAAAATCTATTCAAGTTGATCTGAAATGAATTTTTATTGTGGAAACCCTCCACGGTTTAATTTCTAGTCAACCAATTGATGTTAAAACTAACATTGTGCTTTCTTTTGGGATATTTTAGGCTCCCAAACCTGCTATTTTTTAACCACATCGGAGTTTTTCAACAAAAACTGTTCTTTCAAAATCGATGCCACATCTTCAGCTTAAAAATGCAGCTGCTAGGTGAAATCCCAGCTTTGTGGGAGTCAGCAGTAGAACTCTCATCTAATGTAAGGATCACAGGGTTTCCCCAAAATCCTTGCAGCATTATGAACTTGATTGAGTTTTCTCCACGAATAGGACGATGTTTCTGGAGTAGGTAGTTGTTTTCTACAATCACACAGCTGCCGTCTGGTTGTTCTCACAAGAATCAGCCCTCCAGTGACTGGCAGGTTTGACTGCTTAATAGAAACCTGAATTTGACAGGGGAAGAGACAAAAACCTGCAGTGCACATCAGACATCAATAACGCAGAGCTCCTCTGACCTAGAAGAGTGGAAGGATTTACATGACACACTGGTACCCATGCAGGGAGGCAACTAAATGTGAAAGCGACTGCCATCATTAAGAAGATGGATTTCTTTGTTAGTCTTTCATGAAATTTCTCTGTACCTCAGTTGTATTCAGGAGACCTTACAGGTTTTTTTTTCCCCGGTGGCTTAATTTAACAACCGGAAATGTTTTGTTTCATCCTCACCTTGGATGTCATTATTTTTAAAAAGAGACAAGCTGACCCAGGACTGTGCAATTAAATTGTTAAATTTGTAAACAGACTAATAATACATCGATAGCAGTTGGGATATACTTTACCCTTCATTACTAGCAAGCTAGAGAAAGCTGCTGATACAATTAAACTGCATTTTATATATGATTACAGTTATTCTTAATTTTTTCCTAGTCACATGTTTTCAACTAAGCATTTGAATAAACAACATTTTAAAATTCTTTAGCTAAAACTGTTCCTCTCATTTTGTTTTCTTACATTTCTAATGCATGAATCTGTCTTTCCTCTGTATCTTGTTTTCTTCTTTTTCTTTTTCCTCTCGTGCTTATACCTATATCGTATTTTGTCTTCATCCAAATTTTACTGCCATGTGTTTATAAAGATAATATTTTTATCAATGCAGAGATGAATAGCAATGTGGAATTAAACCTACTAAGCTGTGAATAAAAGAAACCTTAGTTGTACTTTGTAGTTAACTTTCTGATCAGAAACATTTCTTTTTCTGTGGAGGATATTTTACATAATGCAGATTAAAAACGAAAAGCTCAAAGCAGAGGTACCTGGACTGGTTTGGGGAAGAGTGAGTCAGAGAGATTATAGCAGGGCATGAAGTCAAGCTTTCACATTTCAGGCATTAATTGGCTACTAAGAAGGAACAGCTGAAGCATAGGAGGAGCGATGATTTTGGTGGGCACTAAAAATAAGCAGAGAGCTTCCTGGTGTTTTTATTTCTCAATCCTGCTCCAGTACAAATCAATGTGAAGGTTTTTTAAAAGTCAAGGCAAGTAGATGTGAGGACACTTCTCTGGGAGGATGAGCTGATGTCTACTTGCAATTTTACCACCTCCAGCCAAGTTTTCTGCTGCAATTATGGCTTTGCTGCTGTGAAGCCAGGCTGGGCTGCAGCATCTTTGAGCATCCCAGCACACCATAGACCTGGCTGTTGGGGCAATGCTTCCCTCTACATCAAGAAAGTGTATGTCAGAAGATGATGTTAAAAAAAACAACTTGCAAGTGCTGGAGGTGCTTCAGAGCTAACTCCAGTTCCTACAACCCATCTCATTCAGTTGGTGGCTGAAAGCCTGACCGTGCTGAAGTCGGAGATGAAAATGCTGCTGGCTCTGGAAGTCCCAGGAGCCCACAGGCCATCTTTGCTGCTTGTTCCCAGCAGAGCTGGTTGGGTTTGATGGTGCTGTTTTGCATGTCCACAAGCCACAGGGACAGAGAGACCATGTTTTGCCAGTGGCTAAAGTGGTGCCCTCTCCAGAGCCTGCACTTCTCAAGAGGACAAGCTATATAAATTTGTGCAGCTTCTGGACACAACAGTGAGTTGTTGCCCCTTATTCTGGGTGGACTGTGGCATGACAAAACAACTCTTCACCAAAATCTGAGCAATAAGTTTGTGTTTTATCTGATTATGAGTAGAATGCATGCAATGGCTTTAAAATACTTAAAATACTTTATTTATATAGTACTGATGTGTAAATACTAAGAAACTGGAGCATTCAAAGGAGAGTGCAAGATCTTGCCTGTGTTTTTTGAAGCATCCTACAGACCCCTGTGGCAAGGATTATTTTCTTTATTAATTCTTCAGCATGGTTTATTGTCTGCAAAATCCCATAATGCAAGGATAACAGAAGTGTTTAGAAAATGTATCACGAATAGGCATCATCTCTGCTCAGTCTCAGATATATATACAGAAAACACATATGGAAACCAAGTATTTGTTGAAAAATAAAAGTAAAGTAACTCTATCAGGGTCAATGAGACATTGTCTTTCATTCACTATCCGGAGCTGGTGTTTTCTATTAGAAGAGCTTTAGTTGGAATGTGCCTGGGACCTTTTAAGCAGAACAGGGATCAAGACAAGATTAACCAGGATGAAGAAAACTTTGAAGTGCACGTTAGCCTATGTTGTGTTAGCTTGTGCCTTTCTGTATACAAAAAAGTGGATTATACACATATGCCCTATTATTCAACAGGCATTAATGATTGTTAGCATTTACACAAACCCCATTAAGTCAGCTGCATTTCATGGCTAGTGACTAATCTGCTACTTTTTCTGTATCTTTATAGAAATAACTTTAAAAATTCTTAAAGTACACTATAGATTTCTTCCTTTTTGTGAGCTGCTAAGACTATGAAGAAATTGCTACATTTTCTAAGAGTGATTTAAGAGACAACAAAGACTTTTTTTGTCTAATGAAAGATTTACGTGTTCTTAGTGTAGCTGCTACTGTGACAGTTGTAGTTTAAAAAAAAAAAGAAATAAACGCAGCTGCATCGATTCATAATTTTTAATAAGCAAGAAGCCTTACTGCACAGAGAAGCAATGGGAAAAAAAATAAAGAACTGTAGTTAAACTGCGGTTTTAACAACCTCCTAGTTCAAAAATTCTGAAAAAAGACCACATGGTTCAGTTTTTAAATGATGGTTTTAAACTCCTTATAGTCTTCTGTAAACCTAATGAAGACAAGGATGTTTCTGAAGTGGTCATGGGTTAGTTTGCAGGATTCTGAGAAAATTATAAGGATTTAGCTGCATATGTAGTTGTAAATGGAAACTATTGTGTTAGTCTGATTATAGTATAGGAAATTACTTTCTCAGACACACGTTTTTTATTTTTTGGAATAGATTTCAAGAATAGATTTCAGATTGTTTAATCTGCTTTGTGAACTAAACTATTGAGAAATGGTGCATGTGAAATATTTATTTTCACATTCATCCCTTATTTTACAACAAAAGTCTACTGTATACATTTTTTTCCTCCTCCTTATTTGGATAAAGAGCCAGAAGCAAAATCTGTTTGCAAAACTCAACACTTGAGTAATCATGTGGCCATTAGTGTATTCAGATGGACACTTATTAGCCACAATTATCGAGTGAGAACAGGTACTCTGTGCATGTAATTGACAACTGCAGAAAATGTGTAGGCATACTATATACAGTAATTTGCTCTATAATGCTTAACCTTTTAGGAGTGATCACCAGCCCTCATTTTCTATCTGGTGCTTCATAGTCTTTAAGATTCTTCTACAAATAGAAAGGAGATGATTGATAGTCTCTGCTTCCCTTCAGGTACAAATGGCTGTTTAAATGAAATCAGTAGCATACCTCACCTCACAGCAAAACACTATTGATGTTTCTCCCAGCTTTCCTTTTCCAAACCCTAAAATGGCAACACACTGAACATTAAATTAAGTGTTACATCTTAATGTTCAGCAAGAAATCATTCAATATTAACTCATCTCATTTATTGCTTCTGAGTATCCTGGAGGTTCATCTGAGTGCCTCTGCAGTATCTCTGGGAGCTCTAGAAGGTCTTGCTGTGGTCCACGCATGTTTCCTCTCTTGGCTGGCATGGCCATCAGTATTGTTGCTCTTTTCAGGATTCCAATCAGAAAAGCTATTTCTTCACAAAAGTACAGGCTTTCCCATTGAAACAAATGTCGATAATTTCAAAGCTATCAGGCAGCTACTGAAATCAGGCTGAAAAATGTCGTGTCAACTGAAATACATTGTAGTGACAGATGTGGAGCTAAAAATACCAGTTTGACAATTTTTTGAAAAGTCAAGCCCTAGTGAGAGATTGTATTTCAGGCTCAGTCTCGCACACACGTGGACCAGTGAGCAAGAAAAGCAGTATGTGGGAAGAGACAAGGGCTGGAGTGAGGCAAAGCTGGAGCATCTCACTGCTGGGGGCTGGAGCACCGTGGGGTCAGATCAGCTCTGTTGTCCCAGCTGTGCTGCAGCAAGGCATGGTCTTGTTTTATCCTCTGTGCCAAAGGTTTGGGTCCCCATCCCCTGAGGACTCCCTTGCAGAGGTGAAAACTGCTACTGTCCATTTAAATAGCCACAGGAGACTTAGCACAAAGGCAGACGTCTCTACTCTCCATGACTCATACCGTGCTAAGGCATGTTTCCATCATGTGCAATATAAAACCATAGGCACTCTACCCCTGACAGACTCCTGAGCCCTCCTGAGCCCCATTATTGCATTACAAATGGTCACACAAGAGCATATCTTCTGTTTCTGCCTTTGAAGATACCTCTTCTCCTTAAAAATCCCCCCTAAGCATTATCTGACCCTCCTTGTGGTTTTGCTCTGACCATGATACTCAGTCCCATGTCTTTGCTGCAAATGAATGTGCCAAATTGCTGTGAGCTGGACATCAGGTCTTTTTTACACTGAAAAAAAATGACCCTCATTTAATTTAAATTTTTTTACTATGCTATTTTAAATCAAGGTCAAGCCTCTCCCCTCTGCCCAAACCATTTCATCATGTAACAATTTTTAGTTTTGTTTCTTCTTTTCCCTAGTATAGTTCCTAACATATACAGGGAAAAGTGCAGGAGCTTGAATTTCCCAGTAGCACGTTCTCAAATTTTCAGTGTCTCTCCATAAGGTTTGATTAAAAATAGACAAAGGAATTGCTTTGCAGACCTCAGCATCTTTTGGCTATTTTCTGCCACTAATTGCTGAAGTTGAACCACTACAGCCAGGTTTACTGCCCGATGGACCATTTCAGTGTTTGAAAAAAAACATCTAGAAAAATGCAGTGGCCAGGTTTACCGAATCGTGTCAAACTTGTATAAAGTCACCCTACCAATAAATTTAATGAGGACAAACTAAATAGCTTTCCATTGATGCAAAAGGCTTGTATTTCCAGACAGAGCAAGAGACTTTGTTATACCACACTACTGGCAAGTGTCTGCTTTTGTCTATCATTTTCCTTCTCTGGACTCTGATTTTATTATCGTATTGCCGTAATGGAAAGCACAAATCATCTGGACAGCAATGGCAAAGAGCCGTATCTCACTGCTCTGATGTCACCAAAGGACTATATTTCAAGGCTTTGTCATCATATAACTTTTGTGAAAAAAATACCAACTAGTTTGAGGACTAGCATGCAAATAAACAGGAGCTGGCTATATGGGTCTCCTCTGAGTCACGTCAGACAGGTATTTCAGCCCTTCTTTTTCCTGTGCCTTTCACTCCTGGCTGGCTGCAGCACATCCTGATGGAGCCTCCTGTGCTCCTCTGCAGGGACCAGGGGCTGGGGCCCCAGATTCCTCGGGGGGAAAGTCAAACTTTACAGCACAGCAGGGAAAGTTCTGGTTTTTCACCCACTGCAAACAAGTGTTTCATTGCTGTTGCTCCATTCGTAATCCAATCACTAGGCGTGTTGATCCCTCCCATCCGACGGCAGGAAAAGCTGTTTTTGGAATGGCACACACTTGTTGTGACTCGTATGCACAATTCCCACAGTGGAAGTAGTGCTGTGATATTGCAGCTTTTTTTCACCCTCCATTCCCTGGCACTGAATTGGAGCACTAACTCAGCATTGTTTCGGCTTTCTGTCGATACCCAAATCGTCTCCCAGCAAACTAAGCCCACTCATGTGCTAAGAAACAGCTGTAAGCAAACCTTATTTGGGTCTTTGTGTAAAAAGCCACAGGATGGAGAAAGAATCCAGAGAAACCGAGTGACCTTGTTTCAAAAGGCAGCTAAACTTTAATGTCTTCAGATGAAACATTCCAGAAAGAGCTAGTGATTGAGATATGTAATGTGATATCTGGAGAACTGACCCCAATTTCTGGTTACTGACCCTCATCTTACCTGCTACTGCTGCAGAAAACTCAAGTAGCTGTGCAAAGGCAAGTGTGAACACACTCAGGCTCTGCCAAAGGTAGTGATACATTTCTACCAACATGAAGAATTAGGCATGGAAAAACTGATGGCTTTTGCTTTGCAAAATTTTGCAATTGCTTCATTAGAAAAAATCAATCTCCAAAACTATACAAAACCCCAAGGTGATTATTCACTGCAAATCCTTCTTCTTAATTACACCACTATGAAAATTATATTTTGGACTGAGTTTTTTTCCCCTTGTAAGTTGTTGCTGGTGGACATAAGGAGGGCATCACTGCCTGCATTCCTGCAGTGCTTCAACAGAAAGATGGAGTCACGGGGGCACCAAGAAATTCTCACCCATGAAAAGAATGTAGGGTAAGAAAAGGTTATGAGAAAGGGCAATATAAAATACTCCACTTTCTCACCAGAAACTGTATTAAGCTATCCTTATTCAAATGGCTCTCCAGGGGCTCTGTGTATCCACAAGTCAGGCACAATCCTGCCAGCAACAGCTGGTGCTTTCCTTCAGGAAGGCATCTTGGTTCATCACTGCAGAACCATATTGCTTCCTGTTCATAAAGCAAAGCTTCTCATACCCAGATATTTATGACATGATATTAACTGTAAACAGTGGTTTTTATGAAAAAATTATAGTGATATTTATACACTTAATGGTTGTAACAACAATTAGCATTTGAAATCCATGTCTCTCAAAACATCAGTATGGTCTCTAATTTGTAGATAGACTAACAGGAATACTTATTTTGAACTGAAGCACAGAACAAAAGCAACCAAAAGAGCCTCAAACTCTGCATTCCCATTGAAATACAAGAAATACTGAAGCACACACGTCTTCACTACAGTCAGTCTGTAGGAGGCTACTAGGCGCTAGGCAACTAGGTACTAGGCTACTAGGTCCTTCTGGGCATGCCCTGAAGGACCTATACATTGGTGTAGCTAATCAGGTGAGTGTTTAGCTCAATATAGTCCTTTCTGTATTACAAACTGAATTTCTTCAGTGGGGACTTTGCCATCAATTTTGTTGGAAGCAGAACTAAGCTTTTATGTGTTGAACTATCTTGTTTGTGAATGACTAAATTACCAATTTATTTTAGCACGTCTTCCAAAGCTTATTGAAGACAATGAAAATTTTTTTCATAAAAACAAAATTGCATCATGGTATTTTAGAAGTATTGCCATCATGAATATCACCACTATTTCACAAAGATAGCCCGAGGCAGCTTCAGGAAGCAGAAAATGCAAATGCAAGGAGACCTGTGGGCAAGCACACAGCTGAGTCTTTGAGGCACATAATATCTCCTGGAGGTCTGACTGAAAAGGACCAGTGAGAAGCAAAGACAGACTGAAACTCAGGACTGGTCCACAGCACAAGTCTCCAAACTCAGGGATTTCAATAATCGGTTTATGTATCACCTGTGCCCTAATGTAGTTGTTCTCTGGCTGAGTGGCTATAATCACCTCTACCTGAAGTCAAGAAGAATTAGATTACAGAGGATAAGTTCACACCCATAAAAACAAGAAAATGTGATTTCTGCAATTAAAAAAACCCAGAAGAGTTAAATATACATGCTGTTTTCTGTGCATGCTTATAACACCACAGAATCTGAACATTTTCCACTGGTGTATAAAGTGATGCAGATAATATTTGTTATGTGTCTTTTACTTTCTCTCCTGTTGCCAGTCAAGGGCTCAGTGTGTGTCTGTGAAATGTTGTGTCCTGTATTGTTGGGGACTCTACCCGATTGGGCATTCAGCCTCCTCATTGCTGTATGTCAATTTTAGACAAGTGAATTGAAGGCACATCCTAACAAAAATGTTTCATGACTGTATATTTTTACAGTTTAGCCTAGAAAGCTCAGTCTTTATACTTAAACTGGAAAAAGAAAATTTACACACACACATACACACCCCCATCAAGTTCTTAGGGTACCCCTTCAGAGACACTTTCAAACAGTGCAAATACTATGGATATTTTTGGCTTTTGGCTTTGGTGAAGCACAAGGCATCATTCATGTATTAAATACACACAGACACTGCAACTCTCCCCAAGAAAGCTCCTGTTACATTTAATTTGTTTCAAACAAAATTTTAGTGTCCTCTCCTTCTGATGCCTATGGTCACAGCCCAAAAAAGTACAAGGTCTGTTTTTAATCTCTTTAAGGCAGAAAAGAACTGTCCTTTAGTGAAAGCAGATGGGAAAGCCTGGGATTCCAGGCAATTACACACACGTGGTGATCCAGGAATAGAGCAGCTGATGATGTTCATCTCTTTCAGCCTGCTGGAATGGATGAGCCCTCTTTAAGGATAGATTCAAAGGAGTAATATTTTTCAAATTGATGGATTGTAACCCTTGACAGTCACTTTAAAATGACAGGAACTGTCAATAAGGAAAACATATCCTGAAGGCAATATTTCCATTCTCAATGTGCCAGTGGTGACCCAAAATTGCAACTGGGCACACTCACAGTGACCTAAACAGTCCATGCCTTGCCTCCATTGTATCCACTGGAATTTCTTGGAGACATTAAGAGTTTTGCAGCCCCAGCAGCAACAAAGGACTCGTGTTACCACAACATGATTGTATCTATTTAAAGTAAATATAATCATTAACCACCAAGCACATCAGGAAAAAAAAAAAAAAAAAAAAGCGGTGGTGGCGAAATACAGCAAAGCACAACAGATGTATGAGGTTTAAGTCACCTTTGTAGCCTTCCATAACTGAGCTGTCATGGACTGTATAGTTTGTTTAAATTAAAGCAGGGCAAAAGTCCTCTGAAGTCTAGAGTGTTGTGGACTGCTAGTGAGCAACATGGAGTCCCCATGTTCTTGGTATCAAGCAGGTCTTTCTGGTCCATACCCAGAGGTTGTAGGTTACGTCCTGTGGCATACCCCTCACTGAGTCTGTACTAAGTGATTCCTGATCTGGAGGATGAGAGGGATTTTTCACTTCTATGCTCCTCCAGATCCGCTTGCAGGGGCAGGAACTCAAGTGAGAGTGTGCCAGAACTGCTTTCAGTGTACCTTTCTAAGAGCTGGGCAGAATTGCCTGCAAAATCAGAGGTCTGGACACTATGACTACATTCCTTAATCCTACAGAAGCATTTGAGGTTCACCAACAAGAAGGTGGCTATTCCAGATTATTATTTACAAGATGCCGAAATCATAGGTCAGAAGTATAAGTTGATGCATTAAAGATCACTGTTGGAATTGCAAGAAGACAGTTTTCTGAAAGAACAATCATTGATCTCCATACAAGAGGGATGTTACATCTGTTTTTAAGCCCTTCCTTCTCCAAATAGTTGCCAAAATCTATCAGCAGAAGGGTGGACATGAGCTGGGATGAAATGAAACACCTTTTTAGATATAAGGGCATTTTAAGGCTGCTGGTTCTTCTTAATTTTAAAAAAATTTAAATAAGCCATTTTAATTAAATGGAACCATTTTATTCAGGAAGAGCCAAAAAAGAGCATCCTGAGGATAATCACATAGGGATTTTCTCACCAACAGTTCTACAAGTCAAGACAAAATTGTGAAACAACTGCAGGTTGCTAGCAAATCTGTAGCTGTGGTAGTGTGGCTTGGTCAGATGTGCTGTAAGTAACTCAACTGAGCTCTGGATGCTGCTCCCTTTCCTTTTTGCAGACGTAGCCAGTAACGGTTTATCATATAGCTGGAAGGCACAGGTAGGCTGCATACTGCAGTCTTCATTCCTTGTTCTTCATTCTTTATTCTTCATTTTCATGTTCTTTCATGGGTTTCCATGTTTCTTCCATGGACTTTCATTCAGCTACGACATTTATTGTGCGGTTATGCAGTGTTGCCTGTGACAACAAAGTTGGCTTCAGAAGTATCTGCCCTGGAGCCTCTGATCACTATTTTAAACATTTCAGTGACCTGGTTTTCAGCATATCCTCAAAAACAGCCATAACTTCACAACTTAGAGGCAGTGAACTTCAGCATAGCATTGCAACACTTGTTCATGGCTGTTAGGAAGAAAGGAAGGAGCTTCTTAAACCAGCTTTCCCACTGGAGCCAGCACACAGGCTTCACTTGATTTCCAACAGAAATGCAGTCTGTTAGGCACTGTACGGTGGAGAGTCCTGGGCTTTTTATTCATTAGAGGCAATCTAGAAGTCCAATCAGTGTGAAATGTGGTGCACAGCTACAGCAAACTATAATACAAATTCCCTGCTTCTCACAGCTATGCCATGACCCAAATATAATGGGCTAATTGGTTTGTATTGAATTTAGGACTCTGTTTCTTGTTAGAAGCAAGTCCACATTTGCTTCGTTAATCCCTTGCAGAAGGGCCTACTGAATCCTGAAGTTTATTTTCATTGAGGTCTCTGTCAGACTTAAGTCTTTTTCCCAGTACAGGGAATTGCTGTGTTTCCCCATATGGGTCCCATATTTCTGGAGTGTATTTTTGTCTGTAGATATATATATATGTGTGTTCTCCTACCCTGCCCTTCATTAAAGTAAACATGTGTACCATAAGATCTCTTTGTCACGTAGCCAATGCTTTCTTGGTACCTACGTCAAAGGCAAAGAACATTCTGCTGTTTAAAATACCTGCTAGGCATGAAACTCCTCAAGGCCCTTCATAATTTTTAGAGAAATCGAATGTCCCTAAAAAAAATTGGTGTGCCTGAAGATTGGGGATTTGCATGAAAGAGTCAATCAGAAATGGGGAGAAGTTCCATCTCTTCCATGAGTTTTAACTCCTACATGAGAGCTGGAGAAAGTGACTATTTTTGGTATGGATCAGCAACTCTGAGCCTTGTCCTGGAATTAATGGAATCTGTGTCCTGGAATCTGTGTCAGTGCTTTCTCACAAACACACATCAGGACATTTGTCGTTTTCCCCAACAGCCTACTTAAGACATTTTGGAAGATTTGGTTTCAGTGGGGTCCTATACCTAAAGGGAATTTCAACCCACGTCTGCCCAAAAAAGCTAAATCCCTGTTGTTTTTTCTCTCTCCTTCATGAGTAGATACTACGTTTGTGTGTTTATGTTTATATAAAAACAAAGGCACTTAGTTAATTAACTTGCATAAAACACAGAGAGGGGAAATCTCATTAGAATCAAGGAAAAGGATGTTTTGTAAGGTATTTGTAATGTGTAAATTTGGAACCAATTTATGTTAACATAACATAACACTTAATTAGCACTGATTTTAAAACAGAAAATGGTCTCTCCGGATATTGTAGAGCAATTCCTTATGTCTTAGTTTGCAACAAATACTACTCCAAGAAACAGGTTTTAGTAGGAACCAACACATTTTAGGCAAAAGGAGATGTATAAACTTGAAAGATATAGAGGAACTGTAAGGAGGCACTGCTTCGACAGCAGAACTGCTAGGATAATCCTCCTAGATCTTACAGAGAAAGGTCTCCTTGACTTGCCTTTAGTTCTTGCCAAAAATAAGAAACGATCCCTTTTCTTTTGTATCTATTCACATCCCAGCTTTTAGATAATGGATGGAAATCTCACTCACACTGAAAATATAATTGTGGTAATATCATGCTCACATAAACACTGAACGACTGGGCAGAATTACAGGGCAGAAATGTGGCCCACATTCTGTGCTTCTTTTTCCTTTTAATCATAAAACATTTCTTAACCAGAAATTGATTTTCATGTTCCGTTTTGCAACACCTTAACCCTCATGTTTGGTGCTTTTTCCTGGGACATCACCCAGTGCAAATGCACAGAGCTGCAAACCTGCTCATGAAGAGAGGTGCAAGCAAGTGAATACTGCTCTGTGCAATGAGCCCCACAGGCTGCAGAGATGTAGGTGCTGGGAACAGGCAGAGCAACCCAAATTCAACTCAAGTGCTTTTCCACCACTCTGTTGCCCAGGTTCTCTTTCTATCTTGACATGGTAATCTGATCCATAGACTGACAGTGAGAGAGCCGACCTCTTGAAACACGAAGTTTTTATTTTGAAAATGGTGACAACTATTTAAACACAACATACTTGCTTTTCTCTATATGTAGGATTAGATCTTTGGCAGCCCCCAATCACCTTAACGTGTGGGGGTTCAAAGGAGGACAGAGATACCTGCTGCACTAGGAGGATGAGGCTGCACTAAGTTCATGCACCGTGGCAAGCACTTTTTTACGTGAGCAGTCCTTGGGCTTCCATGGGCTATAAACTCTCAATTGTATAGAAACAGTGACAGTGTGTGGCTTAGAACTGCAGAAGATCTCTTTGATACTTGTTTCATGTAAAGGCATTCACACAACCATGACACATGTCACAATAAAACTCTTAGTTAACAGCACATATCTCTACATTGTTAAAAGGAAAACATCTATGGATAACATAAGTGAAACACACACATCTTTTTCCAAGGAAGAGAACACAACATTCTCACATGTAGATGCCGACAGTAACAGATGGCAACACTAATTGTTGGTCAGAAAGTTCCTGGTTTTAATTTTCTCAAGGGCAGTGCATGGACACGGACACGATGTGTTTCCATTATTACCACATTCATGCTGCTGCTTCCCACCTTTGGTGGGGTGACCCCTGGGCTTCTGCTGTAGGCAAAGAAGGGGGCTAAGATGACCTCCCTCTCCATGACTCCCCTCTCTCCTTCTCTCTTTGCTCTCTCTTGGCCCCTGCACGAGAGGGGGGCACGGCTCTGATCCCTCTGAAAGGCAGCTTGGTAGAAAACCATTCCTTTGTTTCATTTTTGCATGAGGTTAGTTTGCTAGCAGTCAATGAACCAAAGCAGCCTCCTGAAGGGGTGAGCCCAGATCCTGATGGCAGAGAAAAAGGGGGGACTGCAGCCCTGGGGAGGGAGAGGGAGGAAAAGAGGAAGGAATACAGAGGAATAGACCTGCACCATTCAGAGCAGCAACACTGTCAATGCAAACAACAGATAATTTTTTAATAGCAGAATATGAAGGGAGAAAATGTGAGCAAGCTGCAATAGCTTGGTATTTCCACATAGGGTGGAGGCAGCTACAATGGTACAGATGCAGAGGTTGTCAAGGAAACAGACATGTTTTGCTTCGGATGTGCAGTGAAGCACATACTCCAGACATTCATATAACCTCATTACCAGCACATCTGAATACCTCACAGTCATTAATAAGGAGGTTTGCCCTCATAGCACCACTGCAGTATAGTGGCACTTTATCCCATTTTTAAAGGAGGGAAAGCAAATAGATTGAGCCACCTGCCCAGTCATATCAGCACTCTGTGGTCAGACCCCTGAAATCTAAACAAGAACACAGCAACTGTACCTGTCATCCAGCCAGGGTCGTGACTTTGATATGGGTCAATAATAAACTACTAGAGAAGAGTGTGAAGATAAAAAAACTCCACCTCCTGATACTGGCCACTAGACCATTGCCAGGGAAAGGTGCCAGGTTTGCTTCCATAACACACTTTCTTCCCTGAATGTAGCGGGAAAACATGGTTGTGGTTTGCAGCTCTGTGCTTCAGGATCAAATAAAGATGTAGGAAAAAAATCTATCATAAGCAGACTAGTAATTTTATTTAAAATGCAATAGAGAGATAGAGATAAAGAAATCAGCAGATATTACCCATCAAACCCCAATTTTTTGTCATGCTCCATGCACTTCTGCCTTCAAACCAGCTCACTGCAGTCTTGGAAGAGAAGAAAGGATGGGAGGTCTTCTCTGCTTAAGGAACATGAAGGATGTCAGTACTTCCCTGTCATCTTACCCAGTCATAGATAAATAGACTATTTTATATGCTTACCTAATGGTGAGACTGTGTATCCCTTGCCCTTTATTATAATTTTCTTTTCTAGTCTATCATATGCCCAGCAAACTTTGTTCTTATTAGAACAAAGAAACAATTAGAACAATCATTCTTTCTCATTATTCTTATAGTAGAAATTGTTATGCTGAGACATGCATTTTTTACATTCCTAGTGAAGAAGAAACAGTGCGAGGCTCTCAGGGTAAGCTGTAGATGACAGGAAATACACTGAAAACACAGGCCCTGGTAGTAGGCTTTCAGTCCCTTTTGAGAAATCTGGAGATAAGTAGCAAGACCTCCAGAAAAAAACCTAATAATGGCCCACGGTGAATGGAGTAGTTCGTAGTCCTTTCAGTTTGGGCAATGGGTTCAGAGTCACTGTTACGAGCTCCATGTGTCACAGCCTGAAAGAGGTCCTGAAAACCTGTTTCAAAAGCTTGGCAACATCCTTTCTTCAAAAAAAGGGGACTTCTCAAACTGTGGCTTAGTCCCACAACGCGAGCTTTGGAAAGGAGGAATGGCATGTCCTGTTCTGCCAGTCTTTGGTTATTAGTTTGTCAAAGATACTGTTTCCCTTCAGACTGTCTTTCCATTAAAGTTTAATCCCCAAAATATTTTCAAGGCCCATGATGTAGAAATCCTCAGATTTCTTTCCATACACTTACTTTTTATTTCTAATAAAGCAGACCAACACATCCCATTGTATCAAATGAGATTAAGAGTTTAGCTGGAATCCACAGAAATTGAGGGAACAGGGTGACTGTGACCTCCTCTGTTTTCATTCTTACATCCTCTGTGTCTGAATATTTTCTTCTATCAGATCAATTCAGTCTCTGAAGACTTCAGTGTTGACCTCAGAGCAGCTGAGGCAAGTTAGAATGGATGTTCATATTCAGAAATAGACTTAAGCCCAAAAGAAACTCTGCCTGAAACATAACATAAACAAATGATTTGACCATTCAGAAATATAAGAGGAGAAATATAACAAAATCTGTATTGCTCAAACATTGTACGAGGAAAACTGAAGACTATATATTCCTTTCTTTTTGAAAATGAGTGTGTACGGGGGTTTCACATTCAATTACCACTCATCTAATTCTGTACAAAAATATCTAACAAATGATTGCAGTGAATATCAGCTGATTCACATTGTGATACACTTAAGAAAACAGAAAGACAAAAAATTGTAAAAGCAAGGACTACAAAGAAAATCTGTCATGAACTGATTGCAAATCAGAAGCCAATATAACTTGCAACAAAGCAATCTGGGGCAAAGATCTGTCACAAACACAGATGTTTAATGTATGGCACCAAAATCAAAAGACATCCTTTTCTTTGTGCCCAAAGAGCTCACTCATCCCTCAATCCCTGCTGTCTGAAGGCCTCTTTAAAAGAAAAATGAGTTAACTATGAAGGCAAAGGATGCCAACAGTAGATGAAGAGATTGTTGTAACTACCTCAACTACACCTACAGTAATTTCTCTGTCATTTACCTGTAGCATTACTTACATTTATCTAATGAGCCCATCTGTCTCCAAGCCAGCAACACCTCCAATCTAGTGAGTGGCCATTTGTCAAAACCTTCCCTAGGCTTAGAGACTTGCCTTTTTACTGCCCTTATCAGCTAACTATTATTGCCATTTTTATGACTGCTAAGCTGAGACAGTGATAAATAAGACCTTCCCCTGCTTAGAGGATTTAACTGGAAAAAAAAAAAAAAAGAATCCCCTCTAGTAGTCAAATCTGCTACTGGCAGGTCTCAATGGGTACAGAAACACCTCTGGGGTAATATCAATGCCATTAGCAATTAAGAGCCCTGGAATCAGAAAAATTCTTTCCTGGCTCTGTTTCTCAACAGGTTCTTGCAACCCCTCTGTCCACAGCCTTCCCTGGGCCAGGGGGAACTGCCTGGGGCTGCGGGCAGTTCCTGGCTTGGCTTTCCCCTCCACCTGGCTGGCTGGGATGATGGAGAGATGTTCTTGTGCATGGGCTGTGGCAGCTGGTGTGTGCATGAGCTTCTGCTGTTGAAAGGGGGACATTTCAGGGTGGGGTTGTTTCTTTTTGCAAGGTCCCACTCACGTATAGCCGCTTGCTCTCCTGGTGGTTTAGTGATAGTCGTTTCTACTGCCCAACTCCTAAGACACTCATTAATAGGGCTACAGTACTACTTTGGTGAGAAGTCTGGGTATTTTAGTTTTGAAGTCTAGATTGAGAGCTCGAGTAGCTGTCAAGGATAAGACCTCGGTGATGAAGCTTGTCAGTTAGTGACAGTAGTGCTACTGAAGTAAGGATTTTCAATTTACAAAAAATACTGTAATTCAAATACCTACTTCAAAGTGGTTATTTATTAGAAGCAAGCAGATCCATGCGGATCTTTTAGATAGCTGGAAAGAAAATAATGATTGCAGAAGAGATTTCATAAGTCTCACTCCATAAATTTAGATGCATGCCACTGGGAGACCTCAATACTTCACTATCAGAGGGAAGTCCAGTGAATTTATATCTGCTGGTTTCCTGGGAGGAACTATGGTATGTAGCACATGCTACAGATGTAGAGAACTGCAGCACACACAGAATGAATGGTGTTCACTGAGTTATTCCAGAATGAGTTTTTATTGATCAATTGAGGACTGTACTCACAAGATTACCCCCAGCCCTAATACAGACCTCAGACCGGGTACTTGCATAGTTTAGCACACCATGCTGCTTGCTGTGCCCAAGGCACCAGCATTTCTTGCCAAAACAACCTATAGAACAGTAAAAAAATGGAGATTCAAAGGTGCAGGCAGGAGGTTGGACAAATCTTTCTTTAGATATGGTTTCTCAGGCACCTGAATCAAGAACACAGGTAAACAAGCACATCACTACCTAAGTGCCTATATAAAAAGTTTGGATAAAAATATCCATTCATTACCTGTTCACTCTGTTTAGCCTGAGAGGGTGCATCTACACTGATAAATAAGAGCCCAAGACCAAATGGTGTGGACAGATTATCTTTTTAGTGCTTCAAGTAAGCTTTCTCTAGCTGAACTGTCTATATTCACACTAGACACGGAATGGCAGAGCTACAGCAGCTGACCCTGAGTACGCTCTGGATGCTGTGGCCCTGAGACAGCTACCAACTGAAGGATGAAGCCACCAGAGTGGCATTTTTACAGTACAAAAATCACAAGTATATGTTATGGTTCCAGCCTAAGTCTCTGTTGTGATGTGACATGTCTGCCTCTAGTGACTTGTGAAAACTCAACCTACTTCAGGAACATCTCCATGCTAGAGTGTCTTTAGTTTCTAGGCATTTTGCTCAGATATTCAGAACAGGTTGGGCTCCTGGAGCAAATTTCCCTTAAGTTGCAGTTAGATACAGCACTGAACATGGGCAACCTTCCAAGCAAAGCATTACTTTCCTTAGGAGTAGAGCAATCAGCAACAGAAATGCTACAACAGCAAAATAGCCTCAGCACACCTCAGCCGTACCTAAAGCTTAGCATTTCCTGGAAGCTGGTCAGGTCCCATCTACTCCTGCTCCCGCGAGGGCCAGGCTGCAGAGGGACCCTCTGTCATGCAGACCCCTGAGCTTTGGCAGGGGCTCCCTCTTGCAGAGCCAGGCCTGGACTGTTCACTTGGTGTTTCCAAGTGCTCTCTGACCTGTTTCTGGTCAAAGAATAGTGCCCAGGTTGGTCAAAAGCAAAACTTCAAAGACTTTTGTACCTGTGCTATGATTTAAATGCTACCTAGAGAACTGGCCAAATTCAATAGTCCTTGTGTCCATAAGCAAATTTAGAGTGTTTTAACACTTAAGGTGTCTTTCAGCAAATTACAGTGTCAAGCCAAGAGATGAAGGGTCACAAGGTCACAAACCAGTCATATCATACACCTCCTACATTTGCCTTATATGTGCTGGTACTTACAACTCAAGGTCCTATCAACCACATTTATCATGCACATGAATATTCCCATTAATTCTAGGACTTACAGTTACCCATAAGAATACCTTTTACACAAACAAACTCCTTGTAGAATGTCTGCATTTAATATTTTCTTCATCACATGAAGTTCCATTGAAGCAACTTTGCTAAGAGCGTATTTCATGTGAAATAACTTTCCAACCACTGTTAGCAGGTATCAAGGATTCTTCCATTTATTTTGCCTGTGGAACTCTTACTGTTTATAAATCCAACTCAGAACTTGATAATGCTGCTGGATTTATACCAGATGAGCAGTGTGGAGCAGAGCAGGTTGTTAGAAAGAAAATTTTAATCCAGTTGTAGACTTTCACGGCCCTAAGAGCAACTAGAAATAAAATGGCTTCTGGCATAACTTCAAAAAAGTCATAAACTGTTCTAGATGTTGTAGCTGCTATAATCTCATACCTAAATAAGTTTGGTTGGGAGAAGAAGAATCTTTATGATAGACAGCAAAATAGCTTTTAAAAAAGGTATTTGTGACTAACAAGGTTCAACAAGGCCAAGTGCAAGATCCTGCACCTGGGTTGGGGCAACCCCCACTATCGATACAGGCTGGGGGATGAGGGGCTTGAGAGCAACCCTGCTGAGAAGGACTTGAGGGCACTGGTGGATGAAAAGCTAGACATGAACCAACAATGTGTGCTCACAGTCCAGAAAGACAACTGTATCCTGGGCTGCATCAAAAGAAGCATAGCCATCATGTCAAGGGGGATGATTCTGTCCCTCTGGTCTACTCTGGTGAGACCCAATCTTGAGTACCTGTGTCCAGCACTGGAGTCCAGAGCGTGTTGTTGGAGTAAGTCCAGAGGAGCTCCATGAGGATGATCAGAGAGCTGGAGCAGCTCTCCTGTGCAGACAGGCTGAGAGAGTTGGGATTGTTCATCCTGGAGAAGAGGAGGCTCCGGGGAGACCTTCTTGTGGCCTTTCAGTACTTAAAGGGGGCCTACAAACCTTTTAGCAGGGGCTGTTGGAATAGGGTAATGGCCTTAAACTAAAAGAGGGCCATTTTAGACTGGATATAAGGAAGAAATTTTTAACAATGAGGGTAGTGAAACAGTGGCAGAGGTTGCCCAGAGAGGTGGCGCACCATCCCTGGAAACATTCACGGTGAAGTTGGACGGTGGTATTGTTCCTAGGTATGAAAATCAGAACTATAGGAATCTGTTAGTGAATGTATATACTTCTAGAGTGGGCACTGAGAACAAGGCCTGTGGGTGAGTGATGCCCCAATGTCCACAAAGTACAAAAGGAAAGCAGGCTGTTTGCTGCCTTAGTTTGAGATACACAAATAAAAGGGAGAAAAACTAAGCAGATAAAAATACATATTTATTCTCAGCATTATGAGAGTTTTTATCTCCATTTTTAACCAAAGAAAGAAACTTCTGAGGCCAGTCAAAACACAGAATATCAAAACCCAGTCTTGACCAGAGGAGGGGGTTTGCATGCTTTAACTGTCTTGTGCTCTTCACAAATGCTGCTGTTATGACTCCCACCATTCCTGCAAAATGCCACCACCCTGGTCTCCCAAGGGCTTAGGTAGGTCCAAATGAGACAAAATCTCTCTGGTTATGCACATGACTAAGCCTCTTGTCAGTACGTGGTGCTTTAGGGTTCATGGTGCTTTGCGTACACTGAGAGGTATGTGAACGTGGTGAATGTGAGAGGAAGGCCTACAGCAACGAAACAACAATTCAAACCACAGCAAGACCTCAGAGCAGAAGTAAAGGTGCACATCAGGGGTGGGGATGTGGGAACGGTGGATATTCAGCCCCATGGCTAACCATGAAGAGAGGGTGGAAAGCGGAATAGCTGAAATCAGAGGGGGGGAAAAAAAATCATGGCTGATCCAAAACAAGAATTTGTAGTTTCCCAGGCAAGACACTGCACCTCTCTAGCAACTCCTAAAGGTGGGGGAAAGCTTGACCATCTTGGGACAAGGGCTTCAGGAGGCTCAAGCAGCTGAGGATAAAATCTGCTGCCTCAGCCAGAATCATAGAGTTCACATCCCACTGGAGACTCGCAGTATTGGACACCATTTTCCAAGGATTGATCAGATGTGTTTGACATGTATTGTGTTTGTCTGGTATATGGGGCAGGAAATATCCTCAAAGAGATTTTAGCATGAATCAAGCCTGTATTAAGTCACTGATACGGCAATAGTTTGAAGCAAAGGTTTAAACAAATCTAGGTATGTGTTTGAGAAAAAGTGAAGCACAGAGCTTTTTCAAGCATAAAGGCATCTTAAGCGATTTGTCTTGCCTACCTGGCATAAAGCACACATTTTCATTCTCCTTTCCTAATAAAACCAACAACTGTACTTCTCCTTCAACAAACAGCGTATTTCACAGTATATACTAAATCTTTCTACTTTTTTGACCTTCTGAGTAGAATACGAGGCTTTTATTTGAGTTTGATGCAAAGCATCTCCAGCTCTTTACTCGACACCTGCATTTAATCTATGACTATTCTCAGAAGTTTTTTATACTCTGCAAGAGAAGGCTGCAATCATGCAACTCAGATGTGATTACCAGTCTAAATCACTCTCCAGGTCACACTCTCTTTGAAAGCCCATATCTATCATAGGGACTCCTGAACCAATTTCAACTTGTGATTTAAAACAATGAAACAAGTCAGGAAAAACTGTGACAAGAACAGAGGTCCTGCAGGCACTGAGTGCATGTCTACATTATTGACTGCAGTATAATAGAAAAATACCCAAAGGAGACTTAAATGAGCCACATTAGGTACCATCAGTAGCCACGTGATGGTAACATGGAGCTCAGAGAAGCCTCATTTATCTAATGAGAAGCAGTTACCAATACAAACATAGTTAAAAGGTAATGATGAAAACTGATGTTTGCATGCCAAAACCCACAAGCATATCCAAAGGTTTCCTGATATATGTCAGCACTTAATTAACTCAATTACCCAACTTAATGTTCTAGCTCAGCAAAACACTTATGCATATTCAGAATACTCTAATGTTATTGAAGTTTACAGAAGTTGGTGGGTAGGAAGTGCTTTGATGAAAAGAGACAAAAATGAAGCCAAATGTGACAAATTCATTTTCAGTTGAACAAATTTTCAATTACAACTGTTTGAGAAAACAAGAATTTCTTTCTGAAAGTTCTGAGGAAAACTAGTTTAAATTCTCATACATTAAATTACTGAAACACTAGAGATTGCTTTTTTCCTTCTCCCACTTTTCTCCCCTTCAATCTCCATTACCCCCATTTCACTTTCTTATTTTCCTTTTTTTCCTCTAGCTTTCCAGTGGAAAAAAAAGCCAAAGGAGAAAGACAGAGAAATTGTTTTCGCAAGCGGTAGAAACTTTTGAAAATCCTTTTTCTGCAGTTCTTCTTTTAGAGAAAATGTTATTTAATCCAAGGATATATATATATATATATATGTATGTATATATATAGTAATACAACAGGCTTTTATTTCAAGCTTCTGCTAAAGCCAGGCATTAACACGCTTTTCTAGCAAGGAAATTACATCCAGGCTTTTAAGGCTGCTTTCAAGAGATGCCATTTAACAGGATCGCACTAGACTGTCTGGAGAGCAGTTAGTTTCTCTTCTGAAGAGCCTATAAACAAAAGATGCAATCCTGCAGGTGCCAACATGCCTGCAGAGCTCCAAGGAAAGACTGAAGAAAGCTCTACACGCTGCAGCTGGCCAATAAACTCTATTTCAGCAATGATGATTCAATTATTTAATGCAAACAAGAGTTTCTTGGATCTCCCCGAGAGCAGTCATTTGGCTTTCCGGCATCAAAAGCCAGGTGGTCAGACATGTAGACACGTACAGATATAGTGCTGCTGAGATCCAGAAAATTGGCAACAGAGCTGTTTTGAAGCCCACTCACCGCCTGTTTTTTCAGGCAGCACTACCACAGCAGCACGGGCACTGCCACTACCACAGCTAATACCTTCTGAGCCTTAATTTAAGGAAAACCCTCCAAGCAGAGGGTCACACAGGATGCCTCTAGACACATATCTATGTTGTACAAGTGAAGGTCAGACTCCCACAGAGAAACACGGGGTGAATCTGAGAGACCCCCTGTATGCAGCGGTCACAGATCAAGAAGGTTTGGGCTGTTCTGGAAAGGTCTTTAACCCCATCAGCTGCTGAAGGCCAGAAGAGGCAATTTTGGATGCAGCCTGGAGGAGGATGGTTCTCTTTTCACTAATATTTCACAAATACTCTTTTCTTCTTCCTCTGGATTTCATCTTTGGCTGATTTAGGCTATGTTAATGACGTCTGTAATCCTCTTCTTATACTAATTATTTCTTTGAGCCCTTCAAATCAGTACAGATGCAGTAGGTGAAAACCACATCACGTAAAATTTCTCATTTTTGCTTTCAGTGGAAAAGGCTGAAAGAAATACCAGCTGGTCTCAAATCCTTCTTTGGAGGAATCCCTACAGAGGTTATTTGGTAGCACCATTCTTTCATTCAGTTCTAATAAACAATAACTAATAAAAGGATGCAGTTGTATAATTTAAAATAATTGTAAAGCATCTCTACTGAGAATACAGGAGCTTTAACTTGCACAGACCCTGAGAAAAGCACAGCTGGGCTACTGCAGAGGTCTGACCAGAATAACCCCCCACACCACTATCAAAGCTTCCACATACAACAGAGAGCCTATGAAGCACCAAGGTAGTACACATTTCTTCTTTTTTTTAAAAAAAAAAAGAAAGAAAAGTATTTTCTTTTCATTTTTCTTCTCTGCATTACTATGGTGACCACAGCAATGACCAAGAGAAACTTGCTTTTCTGACACAAGTATTTATTAGCGTAGTACCACCAAATGCCATTTTCATCTTCTCAGATCTACAGTTCCAACAGTGGGAACAGGCAGGCTAGATCATCTCTAGAAACGTGTGCTATTACTGACCTTGTTGAACAACACCTTAACAGCAAACACAGGTAACTAATTCATGTAACTGCTGTGAAATAAATCCTGGCCCCAAAAGAGTCAGTGGTAAAAATAGCAATAGCTGCAATTAGCCTTTCTCAGAACAGAATATAAACACCAATGAAGCCTTATTGCTTTATTTATTTCAGTAAAGTTCTCTTAAAACATATTACTATATAATATTAACAGAGGCAAGTGTCTAAACAGTATTTTTAAAACAAAGTAATATTTCAAAGTAGGAAATGTCATAAAAAAGCACCATTTGAAACTAGTGTAGTTTTCACAGTGTACTGCAATCTGCAGAGACCACACAACAGAGGAAGTATTCACAATATTAAAATATATTTAACATATTCTGCCCAGGTTTGACTTCATAGAAAGCACAAAACATTCGTATAGATAATAAAATATATGCAGGTAAAATCTTTGAATTTTCAAACTGTTTCACAATACAAATCGATGCAGGTCTTTGTAAGCCAAATCCTTTTTCCTCTAGCATGAGCAGCACTACACAATCTAAATTATTTTCCTACTGTAAGGGTCGTGTTTTCTCTAACAACCTTGTTGCCCATTATTGCCAAAACAGAAATGAAATAACCACCTGCCTTCCTGGATGTATTAACTTCAACTCTTTCTGTACAGCCAGATTCTGTCAGCCCCATACCATACTCTTACTTTATGAATATCCCCTTCGGAAACACTCTCTGGCAGAAAGGATTGGAGAGCCTGTCTCCAGCTATTTTAACTGTGTTCATGAATGGGGTATCAAAAGACACAAAAGAAAAGTTTTTAATTAATTGCATACGTCACAGTATTACATTGTGCTACTAATAGAAAGAAACCATATGAGAAAATGAATTTTAAAAGTTTAAAGGTTGTAAATATAATTAATAAGATATACCTGTCAATAAAACATGCAATTTATTACAGCAAATGAGTTAAGTGCCATAAAATTAGCATTCATTGTATATTGTCTGATGCCTCATGAACTTCAGCTTATTCAGGATCACAGTGCACCACTTAACATTGCGTGGTATGAGGCAATATATATCATTTTCATAGACGCAAAGGCTATATACTGTATGTTAATTAGACTATCATAAAACCACACTGATTCCAACACACTTACTTCACATTCATGTTACTATAACCAAGGTCAGCCATTGGCCTGAACTATGGGTTCAGGCTTTTTTTTTTTTTTCAACAG
>BJBW01017557.1:25182-41452 GCA_004320125.1 Scolopax mira
CTGTGCAATCTCTCTTAGCTGTGACAATGTTCACTTGTAATAATGTTCTCCCTGGTAGTTCCTGCATCCTTTAATAACGGTGCATTCAAATACAAGTACCACCAACGTGCATAATCCAGGATTTGAGCATCAGCCTCTTTCATATTCAAGCAATTCCACCAACACTGCAATCTCACTCAAATAAAGCATGCTCATACAAATGGTGCCGTTAGATTTGCTAGATACCATACATAGGCAAATGCTCATTATATTCAAGTAACATCTGCACTTTGATAAAGAGGTATCAGGTTATGTCTAACATCAGATTCTGAGATCTGCCACACAGGTTTAAATCCAGAATGGCTCTTAAATTGTCATTATACTGGGGAGTGGCAGATCATTAACTGCATAGAGCAAAATGGTAAAGAAAAGTAAGGGGATTTGTCTGTGAGAAAATTACTTCCTTAACTTCCTCTACAACACCACCTTTCAGCTGTCTTCCCCCGAAATCTTACTTTACAAACACCCAGGTCTGCTCTCTTTATGTCCTGTACAGAAATGAGCTACCTGCTTCTGTGAGGAAGAAACCCTTTGACTCCCTCCTCGCAAAATCACCTCTTTGTAGAGAGAAGGTTTGAGAAGATATGGTGCCCTTGATATCACCTAGGAATCATTTCACTAGTTTGCCTCACTAAGCAGATGGATGCGTCAGAAAAGTTTAACTCCTGTGTCATTTCATCTTTGCTCAATCTCAGTGGAGTTCCTGAGTGAAGCATCCAGAAAAACAACTCCACATCTAGATAATGCATCTATTCTGTACAGAATACATACATGTGTTCTCATTCCAGAAGTCTTCCTCTGCCACTACAAAATACCCTCTGGAGCAACATTTCACAAATGTTGAACGTCGTTAATATTAGCTTTACTCTGTCCTTCCT
Source organism: Scolopax mira (assembly GCA_004320125.1). Classification (NCBI taxonomy): domain Eukaryota; kingdom Metazoa; phylum Chordata; class Aves; order Charadriiformes; family Scolopacidae; genus Scolopax; species Scolopax mira. Next base: position 26,100 of record BJBW01017557.1, read on the forward strand.
TATCTCATCTCCTTGCAAGAATGAACAAGTCTGGCTACACAGAGGCACCAAGACCTCACAGACTTCAGGGGCCCTGGGATTGAATTTACTGATTTGCACACCTTTGGCAGCTTCAACACAACACTCAGTGAGGTAACTCGTGATGGATTGCTCAGACTTTGCAGCTGAAAGCAAGAAAAACTACTGTTCTCCATTTGGAGCAGGAGAGCAACTTGTCCAAAGCCTGCATACCTATCAGGATAAACTTGAAGAAAAAAGGATGAGGGAAAGGGAACTGCAAGCGTTAAGGATGCAGTTAGAAAGTTACAAGTAAAAATAGGAGTTCATGCTTCCAGAGAAAATTATAGGAGGAAACTAAACAGCAAAAGCAGTGTGACAAACCCCAAAACAGGTGAAGAACACAGGAAAGTGCGTGTGTTTTAGGTATACATACTCAGGCAGACATCTACATTAAAATTAAATCGTCCATAGTATTCCTTCTTTCAATAAGTTTGATATAAGGCAGCCCGTGAGTGTCTTATTAATGTCCCTCTTCTCTACTTGCATATGTGACATACGTACATCTGTTCTGTAGTAGGGATGGTGAAAGAAGGCTGCAAAGTGTTGATCTATGTGACAGGGCATGACATCTACTCCTAACGAAAGAAATGAGAAAGGAGAGTGAAGCAGCATTTGTCAAGGAGAAAGGAGAAAATCAGAACACTCGACATAGATTAGAAAAAGAACAGTTTGATGGAAGAACTGCAAAAAGACAAAAATCAGTGTCACTGAATACATAATTTCTTTTTTGAATTAACTGAGGATTTAAGAAAAAAATAACAACCTTTTTAAAATAAGTACCTGTTCAGCAAAATAAGTGTGTTTGTGAATGATGTTCCTTTTTGGTCAGAAAAATATTTTTTCATTTGTAAGAAACTGAATAAAAATTTGCCTAATTTCCAAAGTCTCATTTTCAAGACACTAATACTAATTTCTTTGCTCCTACATAATCTTACTTTTTAGCATAGAATTCCTCCCTTTTCATCCTGTAACTTTTCAGAGGCAAAAACTAAAAATAAGAGCCTCCCAAATTACTTAAATGCAGATTATTTCCAAATGAAATTAGGACAGTCATTATTTCCAATGGTTTTGCTGAGAGCAATTACTATAGTTTGTAAAAACAATGATCAATTTTTGACCCGTGTCCATTTCTATAACGCTAAGCATGTATACTCCAGTGTTACCATAGTACAACCTCTAGTTTGAAGCATGTTCTCTCCATTTATAGAAAGCACAGCATTTTATAAGATGTAGAGAAATTAGCCTCAAAGTGCATTTAGTCTTGCTATTAGCCTGCTGCAGTGAAGAAATTAAAATCAGGTTTCCATTTTTCAGCTGTACTGCTTTCAGTTGCAGTACTAAAAGTATGTATTCACCTTCATCTGCAACTTCTTGTGGTCCAGAAATAACCCATTTTAAGAGACTGCTTTATTAAAAATAAGAGAGTTTGGCCTGGAGTCCCCCTGCCTGAAAATGTTAAAAGAAGTAAAACTTGGAACACCGAAAGCTGTCTTTTCTTTAAATACTGATCATTCGATTAAGATTAGAGTTAAATATTCCTAAAATTGAGAGCATTTTAGTGGGATAACCTGCTCATGTCAACATAGTATAAGGTGTCAAATATGCATAGAATCAGAGTAGAATCCAAATGCAATTTAAACCCCAGTTCTGCACTGCCTTCACTGTACATAAATTAAGATGAAATCCATAAAATAGATATACTGGTTCCATGTTCACGAGTGATCTGATTGATCCTTCCACGCACACAGTCAAGAGAAACGGATATCAGTGTTCCATTATGTACTTCAAAAGATGCACGGAGGGACACACTGGTCCATATGCTTCCCTCTGGCATCTGCCCTCCGATCTGCTGAGCAATGGCTGTGGGTTGCATCTGATCCCTGGTCAACTGATTGAGAGTCATTTTGAGCACATTGCATGAGTGGATTAGCTTTAAGTTAAACGCAAGGCTGGCGACTCCCTTTTCAGTAAAAATGAAATACTTGTGAGCAAGCTGTCCAGAAGAAACCAGCTGTATCTGTTTCTCATTGGATGAGACCTGGGTGAAATCCAGTAATTTGTTTCTCACAGCTCCAGTAGGCAGACCCGTAACAGAAACTGTGGCTGATATGGCACTAGAAACTGCTGAAGGGATCCAGATGAGGCTAAACATACTAATTCCAGAACTATCTCCAAAATACCGAACATTACACTGAGCAGGAGAAAGTATCTCAAAGCTAATCAGATCTCCAGCACCAACTTTTGTGGCCCCGGCAGCAGAGATCGACGTGTCTCTGTAATTTACCCCAGATTTAAATACATTCATTAATTCTCTGTTGGTACCATTCCTATTGATATAAGAAATTAAGGAGAAGCCCTCCCGGACACATGTATGACCCATGGAATACAATGCTTGGTGGAATACAAATTTGACAACGCCAGTTTCAGTGAACTTTATAGCTCTGCCATCATGAGATAAACTTAACATGTAAGGGTCAGAAACAGATACTATTTTAAAGGTAGGTCGATAGTTGGTTTGGTAATGTATCGCTGTTGACATCTGTGCACTGAGTGCCACAGCACCTGTGTCATGGGACAACCAAAACAAACTGAGTGGGGTATTAAGATCATAAATATTTAAGTCTTTACTTTGGTTGCAGAACTGATTGGGGCTCCTCACATACACAGAAAGAGTTTGGCTGGGCTCCACTTCAGCAGCACTGCTTAAACTAGTGCTCTGGAAATACTTCCCTTCTGGCTGTTCAATGCGAACACCGCTCAGTTCATAGCCTTCCTCACTGCCGTTCAGCTTTAAGGAAAGTTGCAAAAAATTCCTGCAGTTGTGCTTTACTGCAAAATTTAGGTCAGTCCACAACAGCCCATGTTGCCTAAATACCAGGCTGTTATCTTCAATGGATAGGATTTCACAGGGAAGCTTTCCCTTTATCTTCAAGTTCAAGCCAGAGTAGACCTGAGAGATGCCAGACTTCGCAGAGGGCAGGAAGATGTTTGCAGCCCAAGACTCTGAGAGCTTGTTTTCACTGGTTGCTGAACAAATCGTATCACTGACAGTGGAGCAAGGCACAGCCACCATTCCATCTTCACATTTTAAACACGCCTGGCATTCTTGCATTTCCTTATTAAAGAAATACTCCTCTCCACACAGGCCCAAAGCTGCATCTTTCTCAGCAATTCCAAGGCATCGGAAACCACCTGTTTACAGGAAACAGACAACTTTTACTGTCATACCTTCAAAACAAAACAATAAGGACTCTACAGCTCAACCTATCAAGTATATTTGATAATAGACAACAGAAAACAATTATGATTTTAGATCACTCTGTGCTATTAAAGGATCCTTGATAGCAGAGGAAATATTAGAGATAATTCACCTTGTCCAAGTACAATCCAGTGGTTTGGAGTGGGAAAGGAGCAAAATAGGGTTGCATAGGGGCAATTCTAACCAAAACCTGACAATGATATTGCTGGAAGGGCCTTCTCTCCCTCCCCCTAGGTGAAAAGCACACCAACTAACTAGTGTGCTGAGCAGCAAAGGTATTTTCAACTCATGAAGAATTCCTCTATACAAGGAGAAATGCACACTGCCTGCCCAGCCATGTTATGGCACATCACTGCTGTAGTTACGATTGCTAAAGCAGTGCTTTTCAACCCAAGGGACATGGACCCTGGGCATTCTGTGTACAGTCTTTAAAGAATCTGCAAGAAATAAGTAGGAAAAGCAAAACTGTAAAAAGCAGGCATAATATCATTATGCAGAAGTCCACACATTTAAAATGTGGAAAACCACTGCCCTAAGACACAGGACAACAGTGGTTGTGACAGCCTAAAGTTAAAATAAAACACTGCTGCAAACAGTAAAGAGAATATCTAGAGGTGTCACTTGAAATGACTTTATTTGACATAAAGCAATTACGTGTGTGTTAAATGGTACACCATGACCTCAGTAGATCAAAGAACGCACACCCAAAGAGCGGGTTTAAAAAACAGCCTGTAATTTTCTATGGCAATTTTCCAAGAGCATCACCAGCTGCCAACACCTCCAGCTGTAGCAACCGGTGCCCAAAACCTTTGTGCACGGAGCCTTCAGGATCTAAATCAAGGCACAACATTTGAGGCATCCTAAAGAATAACCTGGGCCTCAAAGCTTAATTGCTGATGTACTCACGCTGGCTTTTTTACCACCATAATCAAAATGCAGTAATTACCATTCTTGGAACTCTCCTTAAATGTCCTTTACCATCTAAATACTGTGTCATAGATTTGATTTGTTCCTCAGCTGGAAAGTTGCTATATCTGGGCTGGAACTTGCTCTGAGACTCGGACTACAAGCAATTGACATGGACCCCAACAAGCCCTTTTTCTCCATTGCTAGCCCCTGGTGGAGGTGGCTATGCAGACTGCTGATGCAGGCAGAAAAGCACACTACCTGTACTGCAAACTGCAAGACAGAGCAGTGCACACACACATCTGGCCCACAGGGGAGTTCAGAATATTGGCTAAAATTTACATCTGATAATACTGCATTGTTCATCAGAGAACAGCAGACACCGTGTTAATTTACAAAGGATCATCACAAATCAACACAGCTAATTACAGACCGGAGCTATCTGTCTAGGTTCTCGCTCCTCTTCCCCCTGCACCTCACACCAAGTTGTACAGTAAGTCCTCTTTAGCTTGCATGGCTTTCTGAGGAGATCAACTTTGGTTGAACCCACCTGGTGGGTTCACACCAAAGACAACAGTCTGACCACTCTCCTGTGATTGTCTAAGAAGGAATGGATGCACTGAACTCCATTTTCACTGATGGGGTACCTCCAACTGTCATTGCTCCTTGACAACCAGCCTTTAATCAAATAGCCAAACAACTCTCATCCCAGATAAAAGCAAGAAAAAGCAGCAGGGGAAGAAAGTATGATGTAGAGTGAAGTGGAAGGGTGAAGAAAGAGAGGCTCCTAGTTGTATGTTTCTTTATTGTTATTTGTTCTGTCTCCCTTCACACTGTACAGTGAACATGAGTCACTACAGATGCAACAACCTTTGCGTGCAGCTCAAGAAGCCACATACAACATCTGGAAAACATATGTCAGATTAAATCCCTATCTCCCCTACATTACCCAAAACAGACGCTCAGTTTCAGCCACCCTTTTGACAAGTTAATTGCACTTGTATAAGATAATGAGCCATCATGAACAGACAGGCTCAAAGTAGCAATCCTCTCAAATAAAAAACAAAAAGAATGCTCTCTCTTCCATGACAGATAGGAATGACATTGACAGGACATTGATTCCTGATCCAGGTGATGGGAAATAGTTTGCTTTTCCATTTTTCCCATGATTCCTGAGGAGGAATCAAGGGAAGAGTCCTTTCCTTTCCAATACATTGCTACTGCCTTTCTGTGGTCTGACACACCATCACTATCTGCTTCTTTCTTGGTAGTATTTTGCTTTCCTCCAGCACTTGTATAGACTCACTCTCGGTCTGAGTCTCCCCACCACAGAGCCCACTGGATAAATTCATTACAGCCTTCCCTCTTCCAAGCCACAGACTAGAGCAACACCAAATGACTACCACATTGGTGATTTTCCTTTCCTAGGGCTAGAGGATTATGGGCTTCCTTCCACAAAACCATCAACTCAACCAAACTCAGTCTCTTACTAGAGGAAGAGACAATGCCTTATGCCTTTTCAAATGCTCTGCCTCAAATTTTGTGCCCTAAGCTGTCTTGCCTCTAACTGCCCATCACTAAGGCTGTCTAAAAGTGTCTTGTCTCTTTTGTAAGACTGATGGTTCCTTCTCTACTGCATTGTACACATAAAGCAACACTAAGCATTTTCTTCCTCTAGTCATTTCTAGTTTTCCTGTGGTATCTGTAGTAATACCACCCAACACACCACAGTTCCAGCCCAGAGCAAGTAAGGAGAATGTAAGTGAGCTCATGTCCTCCTTAAACCATTTTCTAGGACAAATAGGTACCAGGAATAGTACAAAATCACCCATAAACAGCTGAAAATAGCCCTTGCCCTCAGAGAGGCCACCCTCTTTTGCTCAGTATGTCTATTAAATTTGATCTTTTGTGTCTGACTGCCATGAGAAGTAATGAAGGCAATGTCTGCAGTGCAGAACTCCAGTCAAATCTGTTCTTAAATGTCTGAAAAATTCCCCCGAGCCCCTGCAAATGTGGGAAACTGTTGATCGTTCCTCAATATTTGACAATATTGTTACTAAAGGAGAGTAAGATTGATTGAGGGAGGCCTTATAAGAACCTTGATTAGATCAAATCAAATATCTACCCTAGTGCAGCAGAAGGAAAATGACAACTATTTTTCTCCATTATGAATAATATCTTTGATTTTGAACCCATCTGCACCAGCATAAATGAGAAGAAAGTCAGATCATAAGTGAAAATTAAAACCAGAGCATACAAAACCCCAAGAAAATAAGGTAAAAGGAACCATCCAATGCTCCTAGTGGATATTATGTCCAGAGGAGCACACTGTCCACAATAATTGCTATCAACTTAGTGCTCAGTGTTTCCCAATCCCTTTGACTCCATCAAGCTGAGTGTGTCATGACTCACAAACATATACATCTGAATCCTCATCTATCTCTTCAGACTTTTCCTAAAGATCTAATTATCTTCATTCTTTAATTATCAGAGAATAGAACTTACCTGGAGTATTCAGGCATTTTATCCTCTCACCACAAATGCTTGGAGATTCAGTGCATTCATCTCTGTCCTGTAAATCACAAGAATCAAATTGAAACCCTTTAATGCAACAACTTAAACTTGAAACAGGAACTTCTTCAGGCTCTGTGACACCCATCTGCCAGTAAAAGGCATGTTTGGGGATGGAGAGGGGGCTGATCTCATAAGCATGTTGGAACAAGACAACTTATTTTGGATTTGTCACCTGTTTTAACAAGGTATCCAAAAAGACTGCGCGGTGTCCACAGAAAGCTAGTAGTGTGCAGATGACTAGCTAAATGGATTGGTTGTACAACTAGCCCTTGTTAGGATGCACAATCTATAAGACAGTACCACAACCCTGAGAGCAATGCATCACTTGATTGGTCTTAAGGGCATTGTAACAATTGAGAGAGTGTTAGGAAAGGCTCTTAAAAGACATTTAGTCTGTGAAGAAGGTGCTAACCGAAAAACACATAAGAAAGGTACATGATAAAGTAGTACATCCTGCCAACAAGCCCTCCTTTCACCCTACAGAAGGCAGAAGGGAAAGAGTAACATGCTACATTTGCATTTAAATGCTAGCATTAAAGAAAACTGAAGCTAGCAGAGAGGGAATCGAACAGACTCTTTCAAAGTTCTCTTCTTAGGGTCTTGGGTTTAGGTCACCAGCTGTTCAGGCTCATATTAAGCTAATAATTGGAGGCAACACTTGGCAAACAGGACACTGCTTTAAATCAGTTTCCCCATATATCTTAGGATCTCTAAACAACAGACAAAGGACCAAAGAACCATCTTATTTCGCTTACATGCTGGTTTTGTATTGTATAATAAAATGTATTTTATAATAAAAGGCATTTAATAATAAAAATATTTGTGTTCTAAATTTTTATGTGTTAGTATGCTATATTTAAGCCGGAACTACTTTTTACATTTGTTTTAATTGACAGCATTTGTTTCAAAACTTATAAATAAATATCTGACCTCTAGTTTTGCTCAGTAAAGCTTTCCTCTACTTTTCAGAGATGTCTAAAAGTTCCTGTAGAATGGACTGAGATTAAATAAACAAATTTAGAATGCATGAATATAGATATTTTAGTATGTCCTTTCCTACCATCATGAAAAAAATAAAAGTCCTGCCACCTGTCAGGTTTGGGAAAGAATCGTACCCAACAGGCACAAACTAGTGCCCCATTTAGAGCAGTAAACAGTAAAGACAAAACCCACAAAAACCTTTAGGCAGACTCTGAAGTGCTATAATCTGGCAAAGCACATTCTTCAAACTGGATGTCTCTACCTCTCCAAATAGTTATTTCCAGAATGTTACCCCACACAACACTTCATAAGCAATAACTGAAAGAATAGAATTATATTTCACCTGGCAAATCCGATCAGAGTTTGCAGAACACTCAGCCATTTGGAAAAAACCAGCAGGACACAACGTGCATTTTTCACATTGTGAAGGTGTCTTTTGGAAATTGCAAAATTCATCACTTTCACAAAGGCCACAGTCCAGCAAAGACTCCCCAACATTAATCACTTTTGCATCCACTTCTACTTTATGCACAGAGTATGACTTCTGGAGATGACTTCTGACCTGGTTCTGAAGTCCTTGAAGATGACTTTCAAAATAATTTTGAATATCTTCTTGCAAACTCTGAAATGACATTTGTTTCACTGTATCAAAAAGCATGCCATACTGGACTTTGATCAGATCCATTTGCTCATACATTTTTCTTTGCTGCTCAAGAATCTCCCGTTGCTGGCTAACCAATATCTGCTGCTGTTCAGCAAGTTTTTGCTGCAAATCGACAATGATCTGCTGTTGGCTTTTTAGCATTTCAGTAAATTTCTCATGCCCTTTTGCAAGGTGCAGCTGTAGTATTAGGGCATCTTCAGATGGAACTTCATTTTCTCCTGAAATACAAATGGTCAATTATTGTCCAAGAAAAGTAACTTTCCAGCCTGATGTATAATTTCTTCAAAGGCATTCAAATTTTAGTAAGTTCATGAAAATTCTCACTAAATTCAAGTCATGATTATAAGGCAATTCCTTTACGATCTCTGTAGCTCCTTCATGGGACCACAAGGTCATCCATTTCATAAGCAGCAACATTTATAGCTGTAATCACTTAAAAAGTCACAATTAATTTATGCCCTGAAGCATGGGGCTTGATCATCTCTAGGGTTCAATAACAGATTAATCATTCCTATGTATGCGTTCAAATACAGTAAAGAGTAAATGGCCAATTTTCACTGTAGAAGCGATAAAATAAGGTGATAAAACTTGCTGAGACTACTAAGTTATTAAGGGTAGTAAAAGGGTCAATTGCAAAAAGCTACAAGAAGAGTCTATGAAAGCAGCAATAAAATGGCAAAAAGAAACTCAAAGGAGATAAAGGTGAAATGAAGCTCCCACTGAAAAAAAAAATCTAAGTGTTTTATATCAAATGTTGTACTTGTAGACCATTATTACACTTGAAAACGATCTTGAGGTAATATATCTAGATATGGATGTTGGGCTACAGAGCGATGTAATCATCAGAGTTCAGTGCCCAACAGAGGTCAAAAAGGCAAATTAAATGCTAAGACTAACTAGAAGAGGAACACATAACAGAAGAGAATGTACCATTATGACATTGTGTTAATCAACAGAGCATCTTTAATACAACATGCAGTCCTGGTTCCCCATCTCAAAAAAGGGCAAAGAACTCAAAAACTTCACAAAAGGTCAGCAAAGAACATCTAACGTATGATAGTGCTACAGTATGAGACAGTAGAGAAGACTTTTCAGGCTCGGGGGAAAAGAAAAAAAAAGAACAACTGTGCTATATTACATTTGACTGGTTAAAGAAGTAGCACCACCTCTTTCTTCTTCAGAATACAGAGCAACAACCAACCTGCTTTTGGCCTACCTGCTGAAAGGATTAACAGGTAGAGGCAAATTTTCAAATGCTCATATTCCACTCTCTCCTCTCTTCAATCACCTCTTACAAAGTTTATACAACTTTGCCTACTTTTAATACCTCTGCCCATTGTCAAATTTGCCTGAAATTAGCCCATAGATTTGAAAGATACTGAGTAGCAAGACAGCTACAAGCACCCTGTGATTGCCTATCAAGATTTTTCATCAACCTACATGAGCTCCATTTGGGCTTGAGGCTGGAAAGACACGAACAAATTCCTTTTCACAAAATTTGTGCTCTGAGAAGTCTGGCTTACAACCGAGAATACAGGCAGAGGAACACAGGTCTTTGCCTTTACAAGTTATTTTGGCTTTACCTGTGACAATGCAGTGCAAAAGGCCTACCCCATGTATAAGTCTTCAAAGCAGATGGAAAGTCTGTGAGGAAAAGGGCAGCCCCTACCTGGCCAAATAAGCTTATGAAAGCTGGCACATTGAGGCTTTGGCTACTATGCTGACTACTCCTATTTAATTGATTCTTGGTAGATCTCCCTGTAAGTTTTCTGAGAGGGAAGTCATCTTCTTGTCCTGCATTAATATGGTTTCTTACATGCTGAGACCACACATGAGAACAGGGCTCCATGCTAGTACTGCAATACAGTTATCCATAAAGAGAATATAAACATAGCAAATAATGATCAGAATATTCTTATAATACCAGAAAGTCTAAAATCTAAATGCATTCCCCTAGGAAACTCTACAGGTATTATTTTTGCCCAAATGCAGGTGTTTGCAACTGCAGAGAAGTCTGCCCAAAAGAAAACAACAACATGATGGATCTGGTAGGAAAAACGAAGGATTTAATGGCTATTAATGAGTGAGGAGAGAAACATAGAGGAATACAAAATGATAAGACAACAAAAACAGGTCCTGTGCATTCCTTCTTTTGGGATGCCAGTCTTTCATCTGAAGTAAGGTGCACCCAGGGTGCTGCTGAGAAATACCAGCGGTGATCTTGCAGAGGAATGGGCTCATGGTTTGAAAAGGAAGTACAAGTCTGCATTCCAGCATCTTCACCTGGTGAAGCAAACAGAAGTGGTGATTCAGCTGCAGTTGGCAGAAGCTTTCCAGATAGTAGCTGTGGCGCTGGCTGAAAAGATGAAGAAGATGTTTCGTGTCCCCACAGAAGGGCTGTGCTGTTTCTGGCAGGCAGCTGGTGGAGTAAGTAACCTGCCTCTCACAGGTGAACCTGCAAACACAGCTCTGGGAATCAGCTAGACCCCCTGATACTGGCCTGTATCTTGGAGGGCTGATATCAGGTCTCCACATGTGGATGGTGAATTAATACAGGCAGAAAAATGGCCTTAGGGTCACCAAGGCAGCGTATTCTTCCAGCTCCTCTGCTGTCTGAGGAGATGGCAAAGAAACACCCCATGCAGCTGACCTTAAAGCGACATGCTGAAATGATAACCAGACAGAAATATTCCCCTAAAACCAAGAGAAAGACAGGAACAGTCACTGACCTGTTTCTTCTTGGATAGATGGTTTCCTCTATTTTAAACTACAGGACTTTAGACATGAAACTGAAGGGCAAGACCACCTTCTGTTTCTTTATTCCACCAGAAATTAACTATACCTTTATATTTGATCTAAAACACTAGAAACCCCCCAAACAAATTGTCTGCACACGGTTGCCAGAGAAACCTCCTCTTTTGAAGTGACTAACTGAGGAAGAATTAGGAGGATGGGTGAGAATGTAGAGGTGACAGATACTATCTGTCATAGATTTGCATTATTCCCAACTGTGTAACAAGTTCCTGGAGGCTAAAAAAAAATGTATCATTGCCTGGGCTGAAGGCATACACCTGCACTGTCCATAATGTACAGACATCACCCTGCAGTCATGCACAAGAAAAAAAAGTATTTTCTTTGCCTCCTGCTCACTTAGGTCTCAGGCTGAGCACATGGAGCAGCCTCATCTCACAAGAGGACTGTGAGCACACGGCAGCCACTCTGAGCACTAGAGGCAACTTTGTGCACTGATTAGCTCCAGAGACTCCTGGAGCTCAGCTAAGCCTCTCTGCAGCTTATTTACCACTGCACTCTAGAGGTTCCTAGATTTCCTTCAGAAGGGATCCTTGCAGGTCCCCACACGCTACTGACCACCATGGGCAGTTCTCCCTGAACCTGGTTCTTCTTCATGAAGTCACACCGGTACTACACATCTGTAAGACAGATTCCTGCCACACCTGCATAATGAGACTTATCCACAAAATCTCATGGCAGGAAAGACACTATTTCCACCTATACAGGCTGGGCACAGCTCCTGAGTGAGCTCAGTCTCCCCTGAGAAAGAGGGCTCTTTAGAAGATTAAAACTGCAGTACTTTCTTCGTGATCCTTACCTGCATTTGCCCTGTTGAGTTCACTGCATGCTGTTTGAGCAGCAGCTCTCCCCAGACAACTCTAAGCACATTTTCCTTAATTAGATGTCTGATTATCACATTTTGTCATTCTATTTGTTCTCATAGACAAGCCATCCTGAAACTGCTTACAAAGTACCATGCTCATTTCCAAGACCCCACCACTCCAGCTGCAATGGGGACTGAACAAGGTATTCTCCGCACTAAAGCAGGAAACCCACTAACCTGTGTTCCAAAGGAGGTCTCAGGCAAATGCAGAGAATGTTAAGAGGCTGCAGACAGAGCAGAACACTTTGCCTGTATGCTGACTTTGAAGGAAACCAAAGACTGTCAGCATGTCTTATTTTTTTTGTTCCTGATGCCAAGAACATGGAATTTCTGCTAGTTGTTGATGAATCCAGTATGCTTTTCTTCCACCCCTAGGAGAGAAAGCTGCCCTGTGAAGGCTTGAGTCCAGTCTTTGGAATGGGCAAAACATGTAGAGAAGTCTTTTGATCAGCGTGGACAGAGGAACGTGTACAGCAGGTCTCATCCACGCCAACCGCAGCCATGATTGCTGCAGTGGGTCTGGGTGGGGGCTGGGGACAACCAGTGTCTTTTGCTGGCCACAAGGCAAAACCAGTGAGACGGGAGGGTGCAGTTGTCCCCATCTGAAAACTCTTTCTCCCACATCAAAGCTCATGTGTTATCACAGGTTTTCTCACTGGGTGCTTCCATGCTGACAGTGCCTTCCATGAAATTGCACAGTTTAGTGGCCAGTGCTGCTTTCCCTCCAACAGGTAAGATGCTTCTCTCTGACACTGGAAGGAGATGAATGCACAGATCCACGACTTCCACTGGCCATGAGGTATAATCCATTCTTGATGCATTCAAGGAATTTTGTTAAAAGAAACTTCTCACCACACTTCTGTTCCTCCAAGACTTCACCCAGCAACAGCCCTGCAAAGAGCATAAAATTGGAAGAGTACAGTGAACTCTGTCTCAAGTCTCCAAAGTCCCCAGCATCTTCACTCCCTGACCCTTTTGCTTTAATTTCCCTTATTCTGTTTTCCTCTGACCCACATCAGAGGGGACAGAGGACCTAATCCTAAGGCCTAGGAGATAAGGGGTGCACGAAAACTCACCATGTTAGCTAGAAGTGGTGATGGTACTGGAGACTGGGCGGTACAGACTGATCCGTGTCCTCTAAAGACAGCCAAAAAATAAGATGATATTTGGAGAAAGAAGTCATGCTGAGCTGGATGCTCTTTGTAAGACCTTCACGGAGATACAGTATGTCTGCTTTCAGCACCATCCAAGTAGTATTAGTCTCTTCTGTCCATGCAGAATGCCCTTATTATTCACCAGGGCTTGTATTACACAGAGATCGATTTTGGTAAGGACAAAGAAAATGCAAATATCCTGGGTCCTTTTGCGGAAGGTAGGCATGGCATGACAGTTCTGATTATAGCACAAAGAGTATGAACAGAAGCAGAGAAAATTGAGGCTACCCATACTGACTTTCCTATTTTCTGTCCACCTTTGGTCATGGAGCAGACAGAGGTTTTTACAAGACATCTGGGAGCAATATCAAGCAAGACGAAAGCAGTGTCACTGCCCTAGGCACAGCAGGGGTTAAATCTCAGCCCTGGGACTGGAATCACCTCTAAGTGTTGGGGTCTGCTTTGGAGATGTCAATTCACTAAGGCAGAAGTTGGTAGGGAGGCTTGGCATGTGTTCTGGTGTCTGAAGCAGCCGCAGCCCTCAGACTAGCCACACGGACGTGACAAAGTTTAAATAACCTTTCCTGTGCTTCCCATTAGCTTTCAACATCAACGGGGAGCACAATAAATCACCCTTCCTCGTACATTTTATATCTTTCAGATAAGGCATTAAAATCAGAACCTGAACTGCTCTATGGTCATTAAAGATCTCCTGGTGCTTTTCACGTGGGTAAATCCACATATCCCAAGCAATTACAGAACACGTTCTGCTGACCTGTCAGTACCAGGTGAAATAACCACAGACATACCTGGCTTCCTACGGGGACACTGAACGGACCAGAGCCGTGCTCTTGTCAACTGGCAGACCAGTGCTCTGAATGATGTGTAGTTTGAGAGGCTCTGCAATTACTTTTGGGTGTTTTGGGTTTTTTTTTGCTGGCTATTACAGCAAGACAATGTCAGCAGCAGCAGGTTTCTTACCAGTGGCACCAGCCTGTTCATCCTGGGTGTGGAACGAACACACACACACCCCACTGAAGGCTTGTACAACGTTGCTATAAGTGAAAAACCCCAGAAATACCAGGCTGTGAAGAGAGAGATGGTTAGAGGTCTTGTCCTTGTTTAAAAAACAGCACTAAGGAAAGTGTTGCCACGTTTCACTTGCCGTGGGTCTCCTACGGGCACGTGTGCGTGCAGAGGGGAGATGAGGGGAGAGGAGCCGGGGCAGCTGTTCCCCACACACCACAGCGACCACCGCCGGATTCCCCTCCCAAGCTGAGATCCCCTCTACCCGCCGGACTCCCCTATGGCCGGGGCTCCCTGAGGCGCTCAAGCCCCTCGGCTCAGCCCACTCCCGCCGGGCGTGAGGCGACCCGGCACCCGGCGACGGCGGCTCCCGGCCGGCCACCCACGCCGAGCCGCCGCGGCCTGCAGGGACCCCCGCCGACCCGGGGGAACCCTCCCGCCCTCCCGGCCCCCCTCAGGCCGCCCGCACCTGGCTTGACGTCGCAGGTGAGCTGCACCCCCAGGGCGCCGCCGCCCAGCTCGGGGCCGGCGTAGGCGAAGTCGTCCCCCGCGAACTGTGCGGCTCTCTCGGCGGCGCGCAGCAGGGCGGGCTCGGGGCAGCCCTCAGCGGCGGCGGCGCAGCCCGGGCCGCGGGGCCGCGGCCGCAGGCGGGGCAGCAGCCGGCACTCCAGGCCCTGGCAGTCGCGGCGGGTGTCGTTGGCGGCGCAGGCTCCGCCGGGGCAGGCCTCCGCCGCGCCCCCCCTGCCGGCGGGGTGCGGGCCGACCTGAGGGGCGGCGGGCGGCGCCTTGCCCTGCGGCGGTCGCAGCGGCGTGGCGGTGTGGAGGAAGGAGCGGGCCGGGCGGCTGGCCCTGCCGCCGCAGCGAGCCCCGCGGCAGGGCGGCGGGGCGGCCTCGCCGCCGCAGGGGGGACCGCGGCAGGGCTCGGGGCTGCCGCCCCCGGCGCCCAGCAGCGAGAGGCAGACGCCGAGCCAGCAGCGCGCCCACCACAGCCGTCTCCCCGGCATCTCCGGCCGCGCCTGCAAGAGAAGAGAGGCCGCGGCGGGTCAGGGAAGC
>BJBW01017559.1:0-14589 GCA_004320125.1 Scolopax mira
TTCAAAGGTCATCTAGTGCAACCCCCCTGCAGTCACAGGGACACCCCCAACTAGACCAGGTAAATTCTGTGGAACGTGCCTCAAATTCATAGAAACTGTGAAATTTTAATTTGTTCATGCTCAGAAAGATGAATTGCAACACTTGGGTATCTTGAACTTTTCACTTTGACGCGGTTATTTCCTGGATTTGATCTCAAGTTGAACATGTTTGGTTTAGCTCTCTGGTCAAATCATCACTGCCCAAACTCTACTGTTTCAAAACCTGCATTTTGCCCTTTCTGAGGGTGTTTGTGCCATGCTAAGGAATACCTGCTGTGGTTGCAGGAGGGAAGACAACAGTTTTGAGAGGGAGTCGCTGCCGACGGAGCCTCCGGCCAAGAGGGTGTGCACCATCAGCCCCGCTCCCCGGCACAGCCCTGCCCTCACCATCCCCCTGATGAACCCCGGGGGCCAGTTCCACCCCACCCCGCCGCCCCTCCAGCACTACACCTTGGAAGATATTGCCACCTCCCACCTCTACAGGGATCCCAGCAAGATGTTGGAGCACAGAGAGATTCGGGACAGGCACAGCGGTCTTGGTGAGAAAGTCTGGAGGACTTTTAGTGGGAGGAGCTGGGAGGTCTAGCAGCTGAGCTGTGGCACTGTCCCTCTTGGCCAATGGCACCCAAAGCCACTAAGAATTTTTGCAGGGAATTCAGAGAAAAGAAGTGATGGTGGGAGATTAAAAATTGAAAGATTGAGAGTTTATATTTCCCTGGATACATGTAAAGGCTGGAGCCACTGTGGATAAGGAGGAAGGACTCAGTGCATGAGTTGAGTAAGGCCAACCCAGAAGACAAGAGTGAGAGCAGGGAAGTAGAAATTAACCTTTCCAAGATCTCTAAAGCACAGAGCAGAGCCTGCCCCATCCCAGTTCTCTCCAGGGGTGTGTGGGAGGTGGACACTGTGTTTCCGACAGGGCAGCCTGAATCATGAACTCTTAGCTCCCAGGGGTGTATAAGAAGGGCCCCAGCTCCCCAGGCAGGTCAGAGCCAGACCCAGGAGTGGATGGTAGCACTTCCAAGGTAGTGACACGGGGATAAAATCACTGGTCCGGAATTGCCCCTGTAGAGCTACCTCCTTGAGATGAGTTTTAAAATCCCAGCTATACGTAGCTGGAAATAAAACTCTGGGGCCACCTTCCCTCTCCAGCACTGAAAGCCATCGCTCCATCTCATCAGTCTTCTTCTGGCTGTGGTTTGTTGCAGGTTTGAATGGAGGATACCATGATGAGCTGGTGGACCACCGCTTAACAGAGAGAGAGTGGGCTGACGAGTGGAAGCATCTGGATCACGTAAGGAATGGGCAGAGGTGGTAGGAAGCTCCGTGGGATGCAGCAAGCCAGTGCTCTTCCTGTCCCAGTTCGTTATTTTCTTTCCTGGTGGCTTGTAGAGGAACAAGCTGATGGTCAGGGTGCTGTGGAGTAGATGTAGGATGTGGCTATGGAGAGCTAGTACCGGAGTACCGCCAGCCCTTGCATGGACACCCTGTTCCTACAGGAGAGTAGGTTTTTTCACTTCCACCTTTAGAAGTGCAGCGCCAAACCTCCTACGGTGACCAAAGCCCCTTGTAGAGGAACAAGCCACCACAAGAAGGTAGATGGTGGAGAGGGCAGGTAGGGGCAGTAGCACTTTCCTGGCAGGCTTTTGCTGCCCATGGTCAGTGGAAGCCAAAATCCCTCTGGATGTAGTGTCTGGAGCTGGGGAACTTCTGCAGAACGTGGCCATGAGCAACCAAACTCAACCTTGGCCCCATATACATGTTTTCTGCAGCAGCCCAGGCCAGCAATGGCCCGATGAGCCTGCAGATGTGCCATGTGCAGCCAGGATGTGGAGGTTACAGAACAAGGGAACGCATCTTTATTTTGTAAAGACTTTTTTTTCCTGGGCTATCAGCCTCTTATGGGCCTTAATGAAGTACCACCAGCACCAGAAGATGTGGTGCTCCTGGCAGACTGTCTGGTTTTTCCCTCTGAGCAAGTTTCTTCATCGAAGTGCTTCACTGGAGTCTTTCCCCCAGAGAGGTGGGATGGAAATTCCACTTTGACACAAATGCAGCAAGATTCCATACTGGCTTATGCTCTAAAGGAGATGGTCAGGGTGCTGGGGAGTGGAGGTGGCAAGTGGCTTGGAGAGCTAGCACCAGGACCACAGCCAGGTCTTGCTATTCCCATAGAAAAGTGGGTGTTTTTTTCACCTCCACCTTTAGAAGTGCAGCCCTAAACCTCCTATGGTGACCAAAGCCCCATGGTGCAGGTGTCATCACCTCCTTCCAGCTGGTGCTGCTCAGCATTGCTGCCACACGTGTGGGTGCAGTCCCAATCCCACCTGCCTGTCTGAGAACCACATCACCAAACGTACTGCACCCAGGGCCTGTTCCTGGGAAGTGCCCTTGTGTTTCACTTCCTGGGATGGTCCCTGATGAGAAATTTGTGAGGTGACTTGGTTGAGCGGGCAGCAACACTGAGAATGCCTTCCTCTTCCTCCCTGCAGGCTCTGAACTGCATCATGGAGATGGTGGAGAAGACGCGGCGCTCGATGGCCGTGCTGCGGCGCTGTCAGGAGGCCGATCGGGAAGAGCTTAACTACTGGAAGCGTCGGTGCAGCGAGACGGCCGAGCCGCGGAAGGCGGGTGGAGACCTCATCTCCCGGCAGCACAGCCCCGGCAGCTCCGACTCCATCGGCAGCGGTGAGCTGCGGGAGGGGAGACACACATCTTGGGACAGGACCTTCTTAACTGGGTGTTTAATTACCACAAAGCTATTTTAGGCATAAAGTGGTGTGAGGAGAGGCTGAGGGAGCTGGGGGTGTTCAGCCTGGAGAAAAGGAGGCTGAGGGGAGACCTTCTCGCTCTCTGCAGCTCCCTGAAAGGAGGGGGTAGCCAGGTGGGGTCGGTCTCTTCTCCCAAGGAACAGGCAACGGGACAAGAGGAAATGGCCTCAAGTTGCCACAGGGGAGGTTTAGGATGGATATGGGGAAAAATTTCTTCACCGAAAGGGTTATTAAGCGTTGGAGTGAGCTGCCCAGGGCAGGGGTGGAGTCACCATCCCTGGAGGTATTTAAAAGCTGGGCAGACGTGGTGCTAAGGAACATGGGTCAGCGATGGTTTTTGTCAGTGTTAGGTTGATGGTTGGACTAGATGATCTGAAAGGTCCTTTCTAACACAAGCAATTCTATGATAATGTATTCAAATTATAAATTAAATACTTCAACAGCACATTTGTGCTCTCAAAGCTTTGGAGAGAGACAGGTCACAGGACAGGAGCTGGCTGAGCTCCTGGAAGCAGCGTTTGTCTGAGGCCACCTTTGGGCAGCAGCAGCACCTTCTGCTGGTGCCAGGAGAGGAGCATCTCCCCTGTCACCAATCCATACCTGCTGCCCAGACCCCACCAAGCTCATCCAAAGCTGAGACACTGAGGGGTGAAAAGGCAGGAGAAAGGGTTGGATCCCCCTCTCCGCCCCTTCCAGTCCATCTTGCCTGAAGGAGTCTAAATGTCAAGATCTACTAATTCTAAAAATAACAGAGACTGCTCTAAGTGTAAGAGCTGCTACCTGAGTTACTAATTCTATTTTTGTATCATGAGTCAACTTAACTTTATTAAGGCTGATGATTTTTTCCCTCTGGTACACACAGGTTTCAACCCTTTACACAAAACAAGCCTGAAACACTGATTTTGTGCATTTGGGTGTCATTCAAATTCCCATCCAAATAAATTCACTACAAATCAAATGTTGAAAAAAATAAAAGTACCGGAACCCTAAAGGTGGACGTTTTCCAACAATAATAATACATGTCAAACTAAAACTCTCCATTTTATGTACACCCAGCTTGTTTGTACACAAAATAAAGAGTTAACCCTTCCATGTGTCAAAAAGAACCATCCGAATCAGAGCCCAGCCCGCATTTAGCTGCAATTGAAGAAGTTTTGATAGTCCCCAGTCAGTGAGAATGAGCGTTTCTTGGGAAAACAGTAACAGGTACAGGAGCAGAAGGAACTAAAATAGAGTATTTTAATCTGAGTCTCTCGGAAGCAAAGCCCCCGTGGCCCCAGAGTGGCATGGGGTGAGCCTGTGGGGTGGCTGGGTGTGTGACAATCTGAGGAGCACCACCAGCTTTTAGCTCTTCTTTATTTAAGTATATGATGACTAAAATACTCACAGCCCCATGGTAAAGGTGATACAATGTAATTATTTATTTTTTTTAATAAATTGGGAATGTTGTTGCTGCTTTCTTCTCTTGTAGGACCAAGGGCTAATTATCAGGGAGCATCCACAGATGTGCCACGGGCTGGAATAACCCTCTCCTGGGGCGCTTTGCTTCTCCTTCCAGCCTCTGCCATGAACAGTTTCTGGGTTGACCCTTCAGAAAGTTACTCTGAAGCCTTAAAAAAAAAAAAGGCAGACAAAGAGAAACACAGGATCAGGCTTCTGAAAAGCTTCCCCCAGTCCATGTTTGGGTCCTCATGTGACCATCCCCGTCTGTCACATAGGCTCTTTGGCAGGCTGAGGGGTGCTGGGGGGGCTATACGCCTCTCCCCATACGAGCTCTTTGCAGGACAGTTTGTCCATCAATTTTTTTTGAATCACCCCTGGGGATGGAAAGCGCTGCCTTTGATGTAAACTCCTGGACACAGAGATGGATGCTCCGTGTTGCTGGACGGTGACAACGTTCGATGGCATGTGTTTGAAAGCATTGCCTGTTGGTATAGGGTACCAGGAGATGGAAATGGGTTATCCAGTGTCATAAATTATTCAAGGCACTAGTTAGACATCATAATTTATCATCGGGGTGTTTGATGAATGGCTTTACCTGTAGGAATCCTGTGCTTTGAGCTTTGGCTGGTTGGTTCTGCCCTGTCCTGCGATGTACTGAGGCACCGCAGCAGCAGTGGGTGGGACAAGGCTCTGCCAACCTTTCCCCATGTCCCTTATTCCAACAGATTCCTTGCGGGAGTTCAGCAGCCGCTCAGGAACAGGCTATGTCACCGAAGAGATCTGGAAAAAAGCTGGTGAGTGTTTGCTGGTGACCTCGGTGAGGGATTCTGCCACGTGGGTTGGGGTAAACACAGGTGCCACAGATCTGCTCTGCGGGAACCGCAGAAGCCCAGCTGCAGGAAAGCCACGGGACGTGCTCATCTGGCTACTGATGTCCATGGGCTTTGCTCCTTCTCTCCGATGCCCGTGGGTCCCACCACTCCCATCAGCAGGCATGATGCTGGTGCTGACCTTGTCTCTTTGTCTCCCCATGCCCGTGGGTGTCCCCGTGCCCACGCCACCACATGCTGCCACCTCTGAAGCTTGTCCCGCTCGGTGGGCGGGCGGGTAAAGCTGCTCTTTCCTTCCAGAAGAAGCCGTGAACGAGGTGAAGCGCCAGGCCATGTCGGAGGTGCAGAAGGCGGTGGCAGAGGCTGAGCAGAAGGCGTTTGAGATGATCGCCTCCGAGAGGGCTCGGATGGAGCAGACCATCGCAGATGCCAAGCGCCAGGCCACCGAGGATGCTTTTTTAGTGATAAACGAACAGGAGGAGTCCACTGAGGTAAGGTGCCAGGGGACGTCCTAGGAAGGGACTTCCAAAGACACCAGGTCCTGCCTGGGAGTGACTCGGAGCCTGTCCTTGTCCCTTTTCACTTTTCAAAGTCTCTCTCCAATCAATAACTTAAAAGCCACTTTGACACCATGAAAAACCCTCTTTTGCTTTTAATTTTACTGGTGGGGGAATCAGCCTAATTAACTGATTAAGTTCCTAAGCCTCGTAACACTTAATGAGACATTTGCAGGTTGGAAAAGAAAGGGTGACTCTTGGTTTGTCATAGCCAGCAGCGTCTACTGAATGGGTGTCTCTTAGAGAGTTTCTTTCTGCTCCTCAGTCATTAATTACCTTCAGTGCTCCTTAGCTGGAATCTTGCTTTAAGCTTTGTGGATCTCTCTGGACTGGGCCAGGAGAACTGCTCAGGTAATTCCTGTGCATCCATGTCATATCTATGTGCCATTTACTTCTGGTTTGAATTTCTCTGCAAGAGCAGAGGCTTTATTTCCCCTCAAGCAAAAAAAACCTGCTGGAAACATGAAGCTAATGCCCGCCGGGACAGTGTGGGCAGACAGTCCTTCCCTTCCCATGGGGTTTGGGTTCACCCAGTGACCAGGGCTTGGGAGGGTCTGGTTCCGGGGTCCCCGTGCAGGGCAGGAATTGCTCTTGGTGGTGTCACAGAGAACGTGTCTGTGCTACTTCCTGATTAAATTGCTTGAAATAAGAACGCGCCAGTCAGTAAACACATGATGGGAGTGGGTGGAACTGCTCGGGAAGCCATAGAAGGAATGAGCCAAGTGATGATTTCCCCATAGGGGATACCAGAGGAGTCTCCTCCTCCTCCTCTGGACATCCCGGGGAGCAGGGTGGGACCTCAGGAGCCGGAGCCACCAAGCAGCCCCGCAAGCCCCATCTCCCCAGCACCCAGTGGTGTCTCTAAAGGACAGGTTGAAAAGCTGTTGCCTATCCTAGCACCATGTAACCTTTGAAATAGGGTTTGAAAACACCACCTGAAGTACAAACAGCTGTAAAGCAGTGACCCAGTTTTCCAAGAGCTACCGCAGACTTTGGTGGGGCTTTATTTTGGTCACAAGTCCTTCTCAGGAGACCGAGGAGCCTTGGGGACATGCTGGCTCTGGAGCAGCTCACTCCCAACCAGCTGGCTTTGCTGCCAGTCTGTAAATCATCACTGGGAGCTGGTGGCTCCGGTGCAGACCTGGGGAGCGGGGAATCCTACTGCCCTTCCCCACGATGGGGCTGTATTTGCTGATAGATCTCCCACCACCTCTCTTTCCTGCTTCGGAGGCTTTTTCACTTGTGGTGGCAGAAGCAGTGGCCCTTGGAAGGTGCCCCATTGGGGCAGGGTGAGAGGTGAGCAGGCTCCAGCAGGGGCTGCCTTCCCCTCCTGAACTTGCCCACCCCAGTATGCCACGGCTAATGTGCTGGTCCAGCTGCAGGAAGACTAAATCCCCCCTTCCCCTCCTTGGAGCAGCTGCAGCCACAGCTCCTGGTGCTGGCCCTTGTCCCCAGGCTCCAGAGGCAGCAGTGACACCCTGTGAGCCACTGGCTGATGCCTCTCCCGCAGGCCAGAGGGCTCTGCTCTGCTTCCAGATGGAAGTCTGGGCTCTGGCATTGCTTTGATCTGGCTGGGAAGCTTTCAAACCACCTTCTCCTTTTCCAAATTAGCCTGCTCTGACCTCCTGTGCTGCCAGGGAGGGTGCAGAGCAAGCAGTGCCGGTGCTGCACACCCAAATTCCTGTGGAGTGGAGAGCACTTGGCTGGGAGTGATACCGAAATAGAGCTGCTTAAAACAGGAAATAAAAAAGCCAAATAGCAGCATCTGCAGCATGTTTTTCAGTCCCTGCCTCCTGTTTCCTCTCTGCATTTGGGTAGATTTAGGGGAGAGGATGTGAGCGGTGCAGTCTGGCAGGCGGTTTGGGCAGAACAGAGGAGTGGGTTAGTACCTTGGCAAAGAGCAGGCATTAATGGATTGCTCGTTTTAATATGAGTAAGTCTGGGCCAGAGGGGGCTGGACAGTTCCCTCCAGAGCCCCTGAGTCACCACCGTTCCCCAGCTCTTGGAAACTCTTGAAAACCTGTTTTGAAGTGCGGTGTCTGGTCTTACAGAGCTGCTGGAACTGTGGTCGCAAAGCCAGTGAGACCTGCAGCGGCTGCAACATCGCCCGATACTGCGGCTCCTTCTGCCAGCACAAGGACTGGGAGAGGCACCACCGGATCTGTGGCCAGGGCCTGCACGGCCAGAGCAAGCCCCTGGCTCTGCCCATGGGTCGATCGGCCACCACCAAGAGCCTGGATGGCATCCCCAGCCCAGCCCTTGAGAAGACCTCGGCAACCACCTCCCGGTCCTCCACCCCGGCCTCTGTGACAGCGATAGAAACGAACGGGCTCTAAAGGGAAGACTTCATTTCACTCCATTTGATTGGTTTTCCTGGGGTTTTTTTTAAGCCAAAACCAAACCCCCGCCTGCAGTGACTTGTCTCACTTGACACATTAGACCCATCATGCCACCTCCTCAGAGTGCCCGCGCTCGGGCTTTGCAATCTCATTCTGTCTTTTTCCTTTGGTGGCTCATGAAGAACCGGTGCTGCATGCCAGGGGGCTACCAGAGCGTCACTCTGGACCAGCAGGAGGCTGGGGACTCGCTCAGGGTGGGGGTGAGGAGGGGGACAGGACCTGGACTGGCCAGAGAGTGCTGCCGGCACACGTGGGAGATGCTGAGCCCCATCCCCACGGATCAGACCTCCTTTCCCGAGCCCTCCTGAGCCCTCTCCTCCTTCAGCCGCCTTTCTCCCATAACGTGCATTTCTTGCTCCCGGACAGTGGTGTCTCCCAGGGCCGTGCTCTTGCTGTGACCAGACCGGAGCCCGTGTCCCATCAGGAACATCCCATCCTCTAGTGCAACAGCCAGCGGGAGCCCCCCCGTCTCTGCTCCCCCGGCGGGTGGGAGGCTGGTGCCTCCAGAGCGGGGAGGAGGGGATTCCTCTGCTCTGAACCAAAGGTGGGTTCCAGGGAAGTACAGACGGGCCCTTCCCCGGGGCCTGGGTTTAACCCCGATCCGTGCCGTGCCGTGCCGTGCCGGACAGTTGTGTGTCACCCCCGGGTGGGACCTTTGCCGGGGAAAGCGCGCGGAGTGGAGCCCATCCAGAGGGGTCACGGGGGGTTGTTGCCCTTCCCAGCCGGGCACCATTGGTTTGCTGCGCAGGGGGGTACAGGGGGGGGTGGGTTGGGTTGTCGTCCCTGCATGGAAGTGGTTGCTGTTGTTTTTAGCCAGAGACCTCCCCCAGGTGATGGCGATGGGTTATTTATAGCCCATAGAGACCCCACGCTCCTCTCCCAGGAGATGCTCAGGGCTGCATGGCCACCACACCCTCCTACAGCCATTGGAGACCATCCCAAAAACACTGTCTGGGAGAGTCAGGGATGCCTGGGGACATCCAGGGCTCAGAGAGTCCCTGTTGCAGCATGGAAGGAGGGGTTTGGGGCAGCGCAGACCCCTGTCACTGTCACTGCCCCATGGCAGGACTCGGCTGGGGGGTCCGTGGAGGGGTCAGAGGCGCAGCCTGAGGGAGCCACAGCGACTTCCCAACCTGGGCACCAAAGGGCTTTGGAAAATCAGCTCTTTGGGAAAGCCATATGGCTGTGAGCGGTTTTGGGCTGGAGCCCAATGAGGCGAGTAATTCCCAAATTATTTTTGATCGCTTTTGCAATGGGAGGCAAATAACAGCCATGGAATGAATTGCCGTTGGGGCTGCAGCACTGGCTGCCCCGGGGTCAGTGAGGTGCTGATCCGGCTCCATCCCTGGGGGAGAGCGGTTCAGGAGCTGCTGCCGTGGGACGGAGCAGGTGACAGAGCTGGTGACCCCATCTCTGCCAGGTTCTTACATACAAAAAAAAAAAGCCACAAAGTTGCCTGGTTCAGAGAGTTTGGGAGGGTCCCCCAGAAGCTGGTGCTGGGGGGCTGAGCGTGGTGGTGGACAAAGACAGCCCCAGATAAGGGTGACATGGAGCAGCCCTGCCCTGCAGCACCAGCCAGGCCACCGCAGCTCGTGGAGGGTGCCACCAGCCTGGGGGTGCTCACCCCAGGAGAGGCAGGAGGTGGAGGGTGACCCCAAACTGCAGCAGCCCCAGCATAAAGGTCACGGGTCTGTGTCATGGAGAAGGAGGAGGAGGAGGAGGAGGAGGAGGTGAGCTGCCAGCAGGGACTGACTGCCCCGAGGTGGGACACAGGAAGAAGAGCAGGGCAGGGCTGGGAGAAATCACTTGTAAATAGATTGGCTTCCATAATTCTCATGCAACTTCGATGGCCGTGTACTAAAATTAACCCCAGTGTAAATGGGTGAGATACTAACAAGGGTGGGTAGAACGATTGCTTCTTTTGGGGTTTGTTTGTTGGGGTTTTTTTTGTTTCTTAAACCTGGAATGATAAATGTGAAACTGGGACACGGGAAGACATTGGGTTGAGGTTTCTAATTTTTTTTTTTTACATTATTGAACTCTGTAATAGAAATTTGTTACTTCATTCCTGTGCATAATTTATTTAATGTACTGTATAAAGGAACCAAAACTGTTACAGATGGATTTAGTTTGTTCTACTCCAAAGTAGTCAATAAAAGGACTATATTCATGGTACAGCCCCCCTTCCCCCCCCGGCAGCGGTGATGTCCTCCAGGAGTTCTTAGGGTTCCTGTTTAAAGCTGGTCTTCTCTGAGCGTTTCATATTATTATTTATATTATTTTATATTTATACTATTGATATTATTTTTAATCTGAGCAGCAAACAGCCTGCAAGGTGCTGTCACAGCACCATCCTGTGTCCTCACGGCCACCAGCTGGGCACAATTTGCCTAATCTGAGGATTTCAGTCTCCAGCACTATTGTGGTGGTTAAGAAATCCAAAACTGGGGACAAACCCTCCCCAGTGAGAGGCCACTGCTGTCCCCTGCAGCCAGGTGAGGGGGCAGCTTAGGCCTCCTAAAGCCCTTCAGCTCTGCCTGTCTCTCTCCCAGCCCTGGCTGTGCCCCCGTGGCCTCCCCTGTCCCCTCCTGTGTGGCTCCTGGGAGGGGAGGTGACACGGCCCTGTGACAGCTGCTTGAACCACCTCTGATCATGTCACATTGCAGCTTTGGCCAGGGAAATTAGCAGTTATCAGTAATTAGGTAAGTAATTGGGTTCTGGGAGGCTGGGTCCCCACATGGGAAGTGGGTCAGGCTCCTGCTGGGGCAAAACAAGCACCCCAAAACGAGCCCCTCCCAGCCTCCCCCCCACCCCATTGCACCCCGTGGTACTGGGGTTGCAGGATGGTGACACGGTGCAATTTGTGTGCGGTGTCCCCGGGCTGGTGCTGTGTCCACAACCCCAGATTAACTGCATTTAATTACTGCATCCGGGGATTGGGGATGAACCAGTCAAATTGGTGTTTCTGGGAGTAGCACCCACGGGGAGGGGGAAGAGACTGGGAGGGCAGGGACAGGAACCCAGATGAGGATCTGGGGTAGGGGACGAGCCAGGCTCGGTGCTGGGGACAGGCAGGGGTGCAAGGATGGTGGCATTGTCCCTGCCAGGAGGCTTTTGCCCGGGAGGAGGTGTTGCCCTGGGGGGGGAGCGTCTCCCTGCCCACTGTGCCCAGCCCTGCTTGCCCTGGGTGCTCCACACTGGTCACAGCAGCGCATTGGCCAGCAGCTTGGGGACAATCTGCTTCTGCCCCAAACCCTGAGTTTGCAACACCCAGCCGGGGGGGGGGGGCTGTCCCTGGAGCAGGCTTCTCTGCTCCTCTCCTGCCCCCGGCCAACGTCCCCCTTCCCCACAAATTCAGCTCAACCTCTTTCTGGCAGCACTGGGACCAGTGCCAGCCCTGGCTTATGTCAATTGAGCCACAGGAGGAAGCGACAGGGCTAGTAGCCATGCTGGCCTTCCCCAGGGGTGTGTGCAGTGTTTTATTGGGGGGGGTGCACAGCTGCAGAGGGGGGGTTACAAGTCCAGTCCCAAAGCCATTGCAATGGCTGCAGAGGCTGCCATCGTGGCCAGGGCCAGGGCCACAAATACTTAGGTTTGTTTTTTTTTCTTCTATAAAACACTATTCACACTCCGTATGAGGTTGCCCGGCTCTCTGGGCAGAGCCACTGGTGGCCCAGGGTGGCTGTGGTGGGTCAGGCACAGGGAAGCCACATCTGGGCAGGGCCATGTTTCCCAACCCATCTCACCCTCCTGTGGAGCATGAGCCCATCCTCTGAGCTGGGAGGCCCCCAGGCCAGGTTGCCACCCCCAAAGTGCTGCTGCCCCTGGGCAAGACAGGGGAATAAATAAATTAACATGAAAAGAGCAAAAGGGTAAAATGCTGCCAGGCCCCGCAAGGGGATGAGGGACTGGGAGGTGCCGACCGTGAGGGAAGGGGACAGGCGAGGGCTCGCTCCTCATCGCCCTGGAAGCCCCTGCCCGGGGTCAGTTGTTGTTCATGATCCACCAGGAGGCTGGGGGAGAGAGAGAGGATGGGGTCAGGAAGATGGGGCCACTGTTGAATGAGGAAAAGGGAGGGGTAGAGAGTACAGGAATGGGGGGGTCCAGCCCTGCTTAGTGGGGAGCTGAAGCTTTTCTGCAGGTCCCTGGCACTTGGAACCCACCACCTCGGGTGGGGAGCATGGCCATGGGTCAGTCTGGCAATGGGTGACCTGCTGGAGCTGTGGTGAGCACAGGGAATGCGGCCGGTAGGACCAGAAGGAGCAGTGCCAGCATGGGTTTTAGTCCAAATTAATTCTTATTCCACATTATTTTACCCATGACCCAAGAGTGATAGCAAATTAGGGCTTAATTTGGCCTTACCCATCACCAAGCTCTCCCAGTTCCTGACATCCCAGTCAGATTTCTACTGGTACCACTGGGAACGTGCATTTTCCCTGAGCTGGTCCCTCCCCAGCCCCAACACCGTGGAGCCATAAAATAAAACTGGGCCTGATACAGGAGGGCCAGAGCTTTGGAGGGGTTTCAGGTCTAGGATGTGTCCCTGACAGGGCTCTGGGAAGTGCCCTCAGCCACGTGGCTGTCCCACCTGCAGTGTCCCCCCCAGGCAGGGACAGGCCCCCTAGCATTGCCAGCACCCACAACTACCCTGCCAGGGAAAATGGGTCTCTGGTTTCAAAAAAACGACAATTTAGGTGACTCCCAACTAATTTTCTGCTCTGGAAGGACCCAAGGGTCCTGTTCCCTGCACTGCTCCCACTCTCTGTAGCTGCTGTGGGACTGTGGGGGTCCTGCAGGTCCCCAGGTTGTCCCCACGGGTCCCCCTCACCTGGGAAGAGCATGGTGGTCAGCAGCTCAGGTGACTCCAGCAAGCTGATGATGGACCGCTGGAAAGTCTTGCTGCAGCTGGACTGCAAGTGGCTGTAAAACAGGGTCAGGGTGTGCAGGGTTTGGGGGTGTCTCGTGGCTGCAGGAGAGCACTGGGATCCCACACACGGGGTGGGGCACAGCTGCTTTGGCACCCCCACATCCCTTAATGGGGTGTTGGCCCCCATCTCCAGCACCAACACCCCTAGGGACAGGCTGGGCTGAGCAGCCAGAGCAGCAGGACAAGGAGAGGGAGCAGTGGGGTCCCCCGTAGAGCCCCAAGAGGAAACCCCTTTCAGCCTCCCCGCATCCCCCAACCCAGAGCATCCAGACCCAGCCCCGCACAAGGGAAGCCTCCAACCTTCTCCAGGAAGTCACGTCCTGCCAGAATTCGTAAAGGATAAAGCAGGCCTCATCCGACAGCTTGCAGGCGGAGACACTGAGGGGACAGGAGTGACAATGAGACAGGGCCTGCCAGGCTGGCGCGGTGACGGCCACATTGGTGGCATCGGGCCCAGGAGCACAGGTCTGTGCATGGCCATAACCACAAGGCTTTCAAAGCCAAAGTCTGTGGCTACCAGGGCTGGCACATGGCTCCAGGGGACCCTGAAGAACAGCCCTGAGGAGAAGGACTTGGGGTGTTGGTAGAAGAGAAGCTCAACATGAGCTGGCAACATGGAGAGCCCACCGCATCCCAAGCTGCATCAAAAAAGTGTGACCAGCAGGGCAAGGGGGAGGATTCTGCCCCTCTGCCCCACTCTGGGGAGACACCCCCCTAGTGCTGTGTCCAGTTCTGGGGCCACCAACAGGAGAAGGACATGGATCTATTGCAGCAGGGCCAAAGGAGGCCATGGAGATGCTGGGAGGGCTGGAGATGGGAAGAGACTCTTGATCAGGGAAGGGAGCCATAGGAGGAGGGGGAAGGGTTTTAAACTGAAAGAGGGGAGATTGAGATGAGATTTTCAGGGAGAAATTCTTCAGTGTGAGGTGAGAGCCTGGCCCAGGTTGCCCAGAGAAGCTGTGGCTGCCCCATCCCTGGAGGGGTTCAAGGCCAGGTTGGAGGGGGCTTTCAGCAACCTGTTCTGGTGGGAGGTGTCCCTGCCCAGGGCAGGGGGTTTGGAAACGGATGATCTTTAAGGTCCCTTCCAACCCAAACCATTCTACGATTGTATGATCTGCAGTCCCTGCACCCAGGTGGCAGAGAAGCTTTACAACTATTAGACTGGTCCTTGCTGCTGCCCAGAAACCAGGAGCTCAGTGCCATTATTAAATATTTCTTTGCACACCCCTAGCACCACAGCACACAGCCTGAGGGAGGAGCTCATTCTTCCACCCCTTTGGAGTAGGTGTGTGTCACCCCACACACAGTCCCTTCACATGGAGGGAAACTGAGGCACGGGTGCAAGGAGCTGAGGTCCCAGCATCAAACTACAGCTCACTGCCCACCCCCCAGTAATGCTGCATCACCAGGCAACGCTTCCCACGCTCCCTCCTGCCAGAGGAACAGGATGGGGCTTCCTCCAGCCCATGGGAAGCTGGAGGGGGAAGGAGGAGGAAGGTAAGAGAGCAAAGCTCAGGGTCCAAGAGGATGGGGCCAGTCGTTTTTCAGTGACCCCCAGGGACAGGACAAGAATATAAGAAATTCCATCTAAACATGAGGAGGAACTTCTTTCCTGTGAGGCTG
>BJBW01017559.1:14611-25203 GCA_004320125.1 Scolopax mira
CTCTGGAGACATTCAAACCCACCTGGACACATTCCTGTGCAATGTGCTCTGGGTGGACCTACTTTGGCAGGGGGCTGAACTGGGTGATCTCCAGAGGTCCCTTCCAACCTCAGATCATTTTGTGATTCTGTACAGGGCCTGGGGAACCATCTGCACTTGGATGCAGCATCCTTAATTCCAGCTGAGAATGAATATCTTCTCCAGCTGCTACTACAAGAGCTCCAGGTGCTGCAGGAAGGGACCAAGCCCTGGGGGAGAGCAAAGCCAGTCACCCGGCAGCATAGGCCACAAAAATGTTCTGCAATTCCCTGGAGCAAAGCAGGAGAGTGGTGTCCCCCCAGGCTTCACTCCAGCTTTCCACTCACCCAGATAACCCGCCCATGCAGAGCTACCCACTTGTCTACACTAACAGCACTCTTGACAGAAAAGCCCATCAATTCCAAAGGAAAAAAACCCAGCATTCTCTCTGCCACACGTGTCAAAACAAGTGTCTTCCTTTTGTTTGGACTGAGAATGTGATTTTGTGCTGTTGGAACTGAAGAGCTGAAAAATGACACTTCAAATGGGAACAGCACAAACAGTTCCCTCTGGAAGTGGCTCGAGATCTCCCATGGGAGAAAGGAAGGGCCCCTCCTAAAGCAGCTGGGAGGTCAGTGGGACACGCCGTGTGGGGGCCTGTCACTGAGGACAGTCCTGGGCTCTGCTGGGAGCTCTGGAGCGGTGCTGGGGCAGAGTCTTGGTCTCACACGGGGGCTTCAGGTGTTCACAGCTGCTTCCCATCAGCACCACAGGCTTTACACAAAGCAACACTCTGCCATGAACCCTCCCCTTGACTTCTCCTCCATTACTTTGAAATCCTGCAGCACTGGAGGAACGCATGCATTCACCTCCATGTCCATGCCACAGCCATTCCCACCGCAATAAACACCACCCCCCTCCTCACCAGACACTGAAAAGCAGTTCTTCTGGCAGTACCTGCAGCAGGAGATGGGACAGGACTGCAGGTGGTGACACTGCGGCAGCTGTGACACTCGTCCTCTCTGCAAGGTCCTCTGTGTGCTGAGCCCACCCAGCACACAAAATACTCCATAAACCCCCTTTTTGTCTCCCGTTTCTGGGTGAGCTACCCCCCCAACCAGCCTCCCCAACCGACACACTTACTGCAGGCAGCTGCTCTGCCCAGCGGTGACCTCCGTGTAGGACCTGAACGCCTGGCGAAACTCCTCGATGCCGCTTGGCGCCACCGAGATCTGTCTCTTCGCCACCAGGATGTGCTGTGAAGGGACAAGTGGCATCAGGGACCGACCTGTCCCTCCTGCTGTCCCTGCTCTCACCCTGCTGCAGGACATGGCAGTGCAGGGGAAGCCACAAGGGGCTGGCACCACAATGAGGACAAAGCCAACATGAAGTGGCTTCGTCCTACCTGGGCAGGTTGCCTTTATAAGGAGAACCCACACCAACAGGAGATACTCCATCCTTTGGTGGCAGGGCCCTGCTCTGGGGCTGCTGCAGGTCCCTGTGTCCTTCCCCCAGCACAGAGGGGCCTTGAGACCCTTCCATTGGGTCTCTGGATGGTCTGCAGGAGATTTGGGCACTCACAAGCAGAGTGTTGCCTTCCTCTGGCCAGCCTGGCCGTAGGCACTGCCCGGGGCTGACATGGACCTGACAGAGCTGCCTTTGCCCCGCAGATGGTCCCACGTCCAGGTCACAGCTCTGACCCTCATCCCAGCCCCACCAAAGCCACCAGCTCTCCCAGGTGACACCAGTCTCAGGGCACAGGGGCTGCGCAAGCATACGTGTGTGTGTGTGAGAGATAATTTTGGGATTACCTGCCAAGAAAAAGCAGCAGGACAGGGACTTACTGCATCTTTTCCTTTGCACATCGCTTCCTCCTTCAGCGGCTCCAGGCGTGGGGCCTGCATTTAACACCAAAACCATTGTTACTGGGAAAACTTCGCAAGAAGGTGAAATGTGGCAGTAACCCACAGCCCAGCCCAGGGGGACATGCTCTGGGGATGTTCCTTTGGGCACCTGGGGGAGACCAGGGATGTGACCTGCACATCTGTGGGGCTCAGTAGGTCCAGACTGACTCCTCAGATCAGCAGGGACCAAGGAGAAGCCAGGGGAGGGTCAGCAGAGCCGAGGGGAGAGGGGAGCTTTGGAGACAAGGGATGAGCAGGTTTGCGGGTCTGGGTCTGGTGAGTGGGGGCAGCTCTGTAACGACGCCAGGGCCAAACACCGGGGCCATGCACATGGGCAGAGGTCCCAGCACCCTCCTGGCCAGCACCAAGGTGTGGGGGAGCCCCCAGCCCACCTCCCCTCTGCCACGCACCTTGCACTCCAGCTTCTCGATGAGCTGCTGCAGCCTGTTGATCTGCGCCATCCACTGGCTGTTGTCTTCCACACAAACACCTGCACGAGGAAGGGCAGAGAGATATCACTGAAAAAGCTTGCTTTGGTCATTGCAAAAGCTTGCTCAAGATCCAGAAAACCCCCAAAGTTTCTAAACCTCTGATTTAAATCAAAAAATTTATTTTTCTCATGAAACTTTTCCCTCGATATTTGAGATACAACATCCCACAGAAGCTCCAGCTGGCATCTGGGAGTGATGGTCCCAGCTCTGTTCCAGACAAGCCCCTACTGCCCTGTGCTACTGCTCCCACACCCGCTCCCAGCTCCAGCAGGGCAGAGACACCAGCCCAAGGGGTGGCCAGGCTGCAGATACCTGTCGTGAGCATCCCAGAATAGGGGTCCGTTGGAGACAGACAGACGTTCTTCTGTCCTCTGCGCCCACACCTTCTCCCTGACCTCAGGCCAACCGAGGTCTCAGACTTACTTATGTCCTTTCTGAAAGAATAAAATACAAAAGGAGGGGTTGGAGTCATTCATTGTATAGATCAGCTTCACAGCAGGCTTGGAAAGGGCAGATTCTGCTCCCAGATGTCCCTCCCAGGGGAACTCTGATCAGGGGACTACAACATCTCTTTCACAAAGACAGGCTGAGGGAGTTGAGTCTTTTTAGTCTGTAGAAAAGAAGACAGAGGGGGGGATCAGATCAGTGTTTATCAATACTTAAAGGGTGGGTGTCAGGAGGATGGGGCCAGTCTTTTCAGTGATGCCCAGGGACAGGACGAGGCAACGGGTACAAACTTGAACATAAGAAGTTCCATCTAAAGATGAAGAGGAATTTCTTTCCTGTGAGGGTGGCAGAGCCCTGGCAGAGGCTGCCCAGAGAGGTGGTGGAGTCTCCTTCTCTGGAGACATTCAAACCCACCTGGACACGTTCCTGTGCAACCTGCTCTGGGTGGACCTGCTCTGGCAGGGGGTTGGAGGAGATGATCTCCAGAGGTCCCTTCCAACCCCATATCATTCTGTGATACTGTGACCCATAAGTCCTGCCCCACACTGCAAGTCCTGCAAACACTAGGGGGGAGAGGACAAAGGCCAGCATGTCCCACCCCATTACCTGTCCCGTCCTGCCTGCTCCTCTACGGTGTCAACAGCACACTCGAGTGAGGTTTGAAGAGACTGCAGCTGCTGCATGGTTTCCCGCAGAAGGAAACGGGTCAGGAACTGCTCCATCTTCGAGGAGGTCTCATACCTCTGTGGGGAAGGGGAAAGGATCTGTCAGGTGCCTCCAGCTCCACGCTGTGGGAGCAGAGCCACATCTGGAAGGGGCTGGCCCTTAAATAAACCCAACGGGGTGGGTTCTAATCAAGTTTTTAGTTAATGTAGAATGACACCGTAGGACAAAAACACCCTCTGATGCATACCTGTGAAGCCACAACAGGGAATTCACAGTACAACACCACCAGCCCTCCATCCCAGCACCCACAGCTCCCAGGAACCACGGAGGACCATGGATAGACACTCCAGAGAAACAAGGTAAAGGTCTCTTGCAGAAATCCCCAGCTCTGAGGAGGGCTCTAGCAGAGCATCCCTTGCTGCCCCCAACGGTTCACACACTGCTGTGCTTGCACCAGGGCTCCTGGGACAAGGCCAGGGGCACTGAGAACCCTCAGTGTCCCCCCAGGTACAGGGAGACCCTTTGAGGGAGCACCCCAGCACTGGCAGGACAGGGCAGTGGGTTTCATGCCTCCTCTCCCTGGCAAGAGGGTGCCAAGCCTCTATGCTCCGATGAGAGGAGATCCCTGCTGAATTCATGATGTGCACCAGTGCTCAGAGCCATCCCAAAGCCTGTCCCCATGTCACCCACCAAGCGTGAGGGGTGTCCAGTAGGAAGGCCCTTTCCTTCCCACGTTCTCCTCAGTCTGACCTGCAACGTGCACACCGTGGATACGAGTGCAGGGGCATAGAAAGGTGGGTCCAGGGGGGCACACGAGAAGCACTGAGAATGAAAGGGTGACCCTGCACCCTGGCAAGGCGACCAGCTGGCTGGAGGGCACCCAAACAGGGGGCCAG
Source organism: Scolopax mira (assembly GCA_004320125.1). Lineage (NCBI taxonomy): Eukaryota > Metazoa > Chordata > Aves > Charadriiformes > Scolopacidae > Scolopax > Scolopax mira. Next base: position 19,034 of record BJBW01017559.1, read on the forward strand.
GATGCACACCATGCCCCAAGAGCATGTCTGAGAAGTACAGACAGGTGGGAAAGTGCCTGGACACACACAGGCACCCCAAACTCCTTCTTTCCTTCCCTAGCTGTGACCACAGATCCCACTGGGCAAAAGCCCGGGTACAGTGAACAGCCACAGCCCAGAATGTGGCTCTTTTCCATGTGCCATGGGTTCTGCTGGCAGCACTGTTCCCTGCAGCCTGGTCCAACCACTCTACTTCCCTGAGCAGTTTTCACTTGCTTCCCTAACACTGCCTGGAGTTTTGCCCTTTGTCCCCAGGCCCCTGGGAAGTCTAAGGGCATATCTCTAGGCCCCCAGGGACGGAGACAATGGACTCAAGGAGAGAGACAGGGATCAAGAAGACAGGAGGAAAGGCTGAGGCATGGACCCAGAGATACTTCTAGGGCAGGCATTGTTGTCCTCTGTGGGGCTGAGCCACAGTCCTGCTTGCAGAGCAGGTACCTGGGGGTGGTTTGCCCCGAGACTCGTCTCAGGAGTGCCAAAGCCTGCTGTCACCATAGACAGTGGCAGCAGCTTCACCTGGGCAGACTTTGCAGGCCAGAAGAAGCCCAAGCCTTTGCTAAGGACCCAGTTGTTCCCTCCCTGGAGTGCAGGCAGGACATGGAAGACGCAGAGGCATCTCACTGCCCCTGGGAATGGCAAGCTTCGCCAAAGCACTCAGGACTCGCCCACCCAAAGTATCACTGAGGACTGGAACAGCATGGAAAACCTGTGGGGCCATCTCTTCTTCTTCTTCTGAAAGCTCTCCCAGAGGAGAAGCCAATGCTCATGGATGACTCCCCGTCTTGCACGTTCATCAACAGGGAAAAGCTGCTAGAGGTACTTTTTGAGAGCTTTGGGATGCCAGCCCTGCCCATGGCTAACACGGGCGTCCCTTCCCTTGGCGCCTACAGCACAGTCACTCTGGCCATGGAGTTTGGGGGCAGGAGTGGTCCGTGTCACCTCTCTCTGCCTGGGCCAGACCTGGAGGGAGGCTACCTACCACCTTAGTGTGGCTGGTGACTTCCTCTCCTGTGACTACCTGCACACCCTGCTGAGGGACAGCCCCAACAATCCCTTACTGCTGAAGACTTTGAAGAAAATGACAGTGATCCAGATGAAGCAATGCTGCTGTGTCTCCATGGACTACAAAGACGACCTCCAAGATTTACGTTACCATCCTTCAGCCAAATTTTAGATCCCCTGATGGACACTGGATAAACCTGGACAAAGAACGGTTCTCTTCCAACCAAAGCTACTCCACCAAAGCTCCCAGCTTGGCCTTGCAGAGCGTCCAGATAGTAACCAACTACACTAGGAGGGACACGGTGGATAACATTGTGCTATCAGGGGAATCCTCCATGTTTCCTTGCTTTCCTGAAAGGATGTGCTTACAGTTGAACACCCTGTTCTATGATACAGCCTGTCAGATTCAGGTCCTGGTGAGCCTGGAGAGTCACAGCAGCCGGGGCGGGGGGGGGGGGGGTCGATGGCACATTGCTCATGTGGATGGCAAAAGGTGAGTAACAGGAAGACAGTGCTGAGTACAGGCACAAGATATTCCAGTAGCCAGACGATGACCACACATCCAAACCATCCCACCAGCAGGGCATGGCTTCAGCTGTGAATCCAGGCCATGCCAACTGTTGGGGTACAGGTGGTGGGCAGCTGAGCCCTAACATTCCATGCTGGAGGCCAGGATGCCCAGACCACCACAGCAAAGCTCTCCTTTTTGAACACATTCCCTGTAGCTGCTGGCACAGAGAAAGGGCTGCTCCAACAAAACTACTTCCAGCCCAGCAGGACCCCCAAGACCTGTGGGGAGCCCTAGGGAGGACCTGGGGAAGAAAAGGTGCCTGCAGCAGCTTTAGTACGGGAGGTGATTTCTGATCTTGGCACTGAAGCAGCTCAGCGCTGGGTACAGAGTATGAGCCAGTGAGAACCATGGAAATTAATTCGCTCTTTGCAGTTCTGGAATAAAGGTGATATGGTGCTTTAGGGAGCCGATTGGGCTCACTAAACAGGCAGAAAAGTGCTCACCTACCATTGCTGATGCTTTAGTGACCTGTTTCAGCTTAGCAGATGATTAGAAAAGGATAAGAGGTTGCAAGGGGGAAGTCCTGCCCAGTTGTCATAGCAGACTCATTTTGCTATGGCCAGGCCCCATGCCCAGCTCCTCAAGGGACAAAGAAGTTACCGTGAGCATTAACAGAGACAGGAGTGGCAGTAGGAGGTCAAGAAAGGTGTCGCCACATGATGCAGGAGGGCTGGTTGCTCCACAGGAGCATCCACCAGGAGAGGTCAACCCTTTTCCTTGATGAGGAGACAGCCTGGACCATAGGCACCTGTGCCTTTCACTTGGTGTCCTCATGCATTCTCAAGGCTGTGATACAGACCAGGAGCCAGACTGCTTTCACCCACCCAAGCACCATAAACACTCTATTTGATGTCCAAAAATAAGAGTCCAGCAATACTACCACATCACTCAGTGTTGTGTTTCCTACTGTGTTTCTCTCCAATACATGGGAGAACTGAGGATCTTGAATTGCAGAAGCTCTGCACAAGAGCATGTGGATGTAACCCTTCCAATGCTGGTGCCAAAAAATCTGTTGAAGAAGAGGGGGCAGTGGGGAAGGTCTTGAGACCTGCATGGCTTTCTGGTTTCTCTGTGCCACAGCCAAGCCACCAGCCCAGTCCTGGAGCTGCAGCCACCTGGGACTGCTGGCAAGGTTGCAGTCCCAGGTGGAGAAAAGAAGTGGGGAGAACGTGGCCATCTACTGAGTGCTCCCCTGGGCTTGTGCTGGAGTGGGTCACCACTCAGGCAAGCAAAGCCCCCTGCCCAGGCACCATTCTGACAATGAGTCTTCATCCATGCTTGAAAATTAATCTCATTTTTCTGCCAGAGGAAAAGAACAGAGTGAAGCCAACACAGACATAGGAAGCTGAGCTCCAGCTCCGCATCTCCAGGCTTTTACCAGCTGAGCATCCCACCTGCTCCCACAAGCCTTCCTCTCCCATGGCCCCAGGAGATGCAGAGCGGAGGGCTGGGGATCCCAGGCAGGGACTCTGCTGCTCCTCCTGCCCGATTCCTTCCCTCCTCACTCCCAAGGCCACCCAAATCCCCACCAGAGCCATTCCTCCATGCTTGCCAGCCCAGACACATCCCATGCTTAGAAGGGAAAAACCATCACTCAAACCTCCCCGGGACAAGCCTGAGAAAGGTGTTGAGTACTAATTGACTGGTTCCCCACTGGGTGCAGCAGAAAGGAAACATTATTCATCTGCGACATGGCCAGGCACAGTCCATTTCATTTCGGGAGCTGGTCCAAATCCAAACACTGTCACCCCTCTTTCTGCAGAGGACACCCTCCCACAGCAAGCAGGCTCCATGGACATGGGAACCCACATGATGAAGTCTTATCTCCGCTGCATCCTCCCCAGCCCCACATTGGGGCCAGTTGCAGCCCCCACAGCCTTGGCATATGGATGCTTCCCCTGGCACAGGGATCAGGTGCTTCTCCCCAGTGCTGGGAGAAGCTCCTGGCATCCAGCCAGTCTCCCAGAACTGCCCATCCTCCCCGCTTTTATCCCAAGGATGGCCAAATCAGAGAATTACCTGGGTTGGAAGGGACCTTTCAGAACCCCTAGTCCAACCATCAACTCAGCACCAACAAAACCACCACTAACCCATATCCCTCAGCACCATGTCTGCCCAGTTTTTAAGTACTTACAGGTATAGTGACTCCACCACTTCCCTGGGAAGCCTCTTCCAATGTTTCACAACACTTTCAGTGAATAATTTTTTCCTAATATCCATCCTAAACCATCCTAAACAGAACTTGAGGCTGTTTCTACTTGTCCTATCACTTGTTCCTTGAAAGAGGCCAACCCCCCCCCAGCTACCCCCTCCTTTCAGGGAGCTGTAGGGAGCCAGGTCTCCCCTCAGCCTCTTTTTCTCCAGGCTGAACACCCCCAGCTCCCTAAGCCCCTCCTCACAAGACTTGTGCTCCAGACCCTTCAATAGCTCCATTCCTCTTCTGTGAGCCCACTCCACCACTTTAATGTCTTTCCTGAGGGACCCAGTACTTGAGGTGGGTCCTCACCACTGCCCAGTAGAGGGGAATGGTCACTGCCCTCTTCCTGCTAGCCACACTGCTCCTGACACATCCCAGGATGCTGTTGGCCTTCTTGGCCACCTGGGCACACTGCGGGCTCATATTCAGCTGCTGTTAACAAACACCTTCCCCCCCCAGGTCCTTTTCCACTGGGCAGCTCCAGCCACTCTTCCCCCAGCCTGGACCATCCATGGGGTTGGTTGCAGGACTCAGCACTTGGCCTTGATGAACCTCACACCACTGCCCTCAGCCCATCCATCCACCCTGTCCAGATCCCTCTGCAATGCCTTTCAACCCTCAAATAGATAATCCTGATGTCCTCTGTAGATGACTTCAGTGGATGAATTTCTACAGCAGGAGGAGGCAAGTGCTTCCATGGACACCACGTCACAGCAGTGGAGGCCACGTTCAGCCCTCCTTGAACCCCACAGCTCACCCCAGCACAGTTCTTACACCCCAGACATGCAGGGACAGGCACCAGCCTGGGGTGCCACCTCACAAAACTCAACGACAAGCCTGGGGCACACTGTGTTCAGAGGGGACTCAGCTCTGAAGCTCACCATGCAGAGGGCTCCCATCCTCATGGTCCCAGCCCACCTCCCAAGGGGAAAGCGGGATTCACGCGGGCACATCAGTATGTTGGGCAAGCACTGCACATGACAAGCCAGTGCCTCCCATCTCTCACCTCAAACACAGCACGCCCAGGGAAGGCACTGGAGAGAGAATGGAAATAACCATCTCTCAGGAGAGCCCCAAATGCTGTCTCGCCCTTCTGCAGCGACTTGGGAAATCTCATGCTGGGGGAAGGAATCAATTGAAAACCCTCCCAGTTCACCTGCTCCCTTTGCACTCTCACTTTGGGGCAAAACCCTCATGTCAGGTGTTGCACCACAGAGTTCAAACCCCTTTGTAAAGAGAGGCTGAATAAAAACATGCTCTGTCTCACTGAGCAAAGTGTTTTCTGATCATATCAAAGGGTCTTGGAAAGGAGTCACAGAGGAAATAACTCAGCAAGCACAAAACAAAGTTTTTTGGTCATGGACTAGTGTTTCAGCTCCACTGACCCAGATGAAAATCCCAAAGTTGCCAAGAGCTCCTACAAATCTGCTTTTGAGAGGTTTTATTAGTTTCTTATGATGACAGTTAAGATCAGGACAGAACACAATAGGTGATGGCATAAGTCCTGCCAATGGAATAATAACAGCACCTAACTTGAGGTATTTATGGGGTAGTTTGCAGTGTGTGCAAACTGGAGAATGAACGATTTTAGCAAACAGGTCCTCTGTAGGAAATACCAGTCTGTTTCCCAAGGTATTTCCACAGCTCACTTCTTCCTTGGATGTTACTATTGCGAACACAAGGTTCGCACAAGAGAAGCGAGAAGCTGCAATTAATACCCTGCTATGTTTTACAAATACAAGTGGGAATGGCAGAATCTGTAGAAAGAGCCTATTTCTTGAAGAGACATCTTTTCCTTACCATGTTTCTACCAACCCAATGAGGAAGGATGGGAGCACAGGAACTCCTAATGATTTAGTTTTCTCCTGCCAACCTGTGGCTCCATAACAAAGACGAGGAGCAGGTTTGCTGCCCACACATACACCACTTCCTACAGTAACGACAGTCACTACACAGCGAGATGGATGGGCTTGGGCTTCCTATGCTTTATGGCAGCATTTATCCTGCAGCCAATGCTCTGCAGAGCAGGCAGCAGACAGAGGAGCCTGCCAGTGACACGCCATTGGCCCACAGTCAACCACAACGGCACACAGAGGAGGGAATCACAGAATGGTTTGGGGTGGAAGGGACCTTAAAGCCCATCCAGTTCCAACCCCCTGCCCTGGGCAGGGACACCTCTCACCACACCAGGCTGCTCCAAGCCCCCTCCAACCTGCCCTTGAACCCCTCCAGGGATGGGGCAGACACAGCTTCTCTGGGCAACCTGGGCCAGGCTCTCACCACCCTCACACCAAAGAAGTTCTTCCCCAGATCTCACCTCAGTCTCCCCTCTTTCAGTTTAAAACCCCTCCCCATCATCCT
>BJBW01017562.1:383-10897 GCA_004320125.1 Scolopax mira
TAGGAAATGAGCTGCTTTGGGTTAAGACTCACCGTTTTTTCCAGCAAACCCACGATTAAATCCGTTGTAGTTGATGGTGCTCAATGAGGATGCAGCTGTCCCATGAAACAGCAACTTCTCGTTACTTTGATTCTTATTCTTTTTACAGAGAGATTTTTTTTTAATTTGGTATGTCTGCCAGAGGAAGGGATTTTGTATTCTTTCAATCTGCAAAATTACAAAACAGAACTATATTTAGACTGGTAGGGATCAATATTTATCATGGCAGGAAAGCATCAAAACCAAACCAAACTGGAAGAACGACAGTGACTTTCATTATGCTCTGCTAGTTGTGTGTGGGTTGAGTTGGGGAACAGAATACCTGAGCCTCGTCAAAAATCAGAAACCAAAGTAGCTTATAGGAGGTTTTCATGATGGATAATTTTGGACATACATTTGTCTTGCCTGGTATTCCAGGTACACAAGCAATCAGGGTAGCTCTGTGTTGCCATTTTTAGAACCGGGCTGTTGAACCACTGCTAGAGCCAATGATAGCAGATGCTTTCTGTACATCCTAATCATCTTTACTGATGATTTTCTCACTAAAAAGTAGCCTGTAGCAATAGCACTATGTTGAATTCAAGTTTCTCTTCCAGATCTCAGCTTGGAAGTCAAAATTACTTTCTTTACTGTGTAGCTTAGCAACCCATAAGAAACTTCTATACAAAAATAAACGGGTGGGAGGATAGAGGTTGCTGGCTCCCTATGCCAACAATGTGAATACAGCTTAGGGGAAAACTGTATCTGTGTTCAAGTACAATCTTAAAGGTACTGCTGTGACAGCTTTCCATTTTCAATGAAAAAAGACCTCATGCCATTACCTGATTTTTAACATTGTTCACTAATATTTTGTTCTACTTGTGTCTTAGTGACCATGCTCATTGAAGCTCAGGATGGAAGATGGAAGAAAATTTGTCGAGCACATATTCTCACTCTTAATTTCATTGCATCTTCTCCTGTTTATCACTCATCCTGATTTTGAATAATTCCATTTTCTCCCTGGCAATTAAATCTCTGGGTACTGTGTCACAGGATTTTCAATAAGTAGAAGCAAATCTTGACACTTTGGTAAAAACCAACGCTCTAGCCTGAAAGGCTCTGGGACTGCTTTATTGCCAGTCTGCAAGGACTTAATTTCCTTTGTATTCTGAATGCATTTGCTCATGCTTCCATTTCAATATAGAATTTCCTAATTGGAAATACCACATTAACTAGCGAGTACCACATTAGTTGAAGATAGAGTCAGCCCAAAAACTGATGGTCACTGTTTTTGTGTTATTAGAAGGCAGAAATGGTAGGGCAACTCTTACGAAATTTGATTTGATTTCTATCCATCCTGTAGAGTGCTTGGGAGACTGACATATGAAAGAAGCATTAGGTTGCAGGCAACTTACAAACAAATATTTAGAAAGTATATTAATGTTTTCAGCCCAAGAATTCATTTTGTTTCCCCCATAGGATTTCACCTTCTCTATGACAAAGTTGGGACAGGTTTTCTTAAATCTGTTCCGGACTTCCACGTACTCCCGACTTAATGGCTTGAGATTCACCAGTTTGACCCGTTCCTCTCGCATGTCCTCCCACTGCGTAGGGAGCTCTATTGACTGCTTATCTGCAGAACAGAGATTGCATTATTGTCACAGATATCTAGCTCAGTTTTGTAGGAACATCTTACAGAACAACTGCACGTGGAGGGCTGAGAGGATAGTACCTCGTACAATACTTTATTCCAAGAATACTCTGTGTATTCAATAGATCACTACTCTAATGCACTGTTAAGACTTGATAATTTCTCTAGTTGAATTATCCCCATACCACTACCTAACTACAACAAGTCTGAAAACCACAGAAGAATTTTACACATTCTTCATACACCACTTCCTTTGTCAGACTTAAGCATGAAATCTGCGCTCACTAGTCACATACATACAGATAAAATTTGTATTTAAAACAGATTTTCTGATTTCAGTCACACCCGAAGCTAAAACTGCTGGACGGGGAATAAAAAGCTATTCTTACTTCTTTGGAATATCCGAGTTTGTATTTATGACAATTATCATTCTATATTCGCTACTAAAGGTTTTTTTATTAACAAAGCTGTAATTTACCTTTATTCTTTGGCACGCGTTGAATGTTTATAGTTCTTCCTTGGTCATCAATAGCCTGTAGATTATTCAGATCTACATTGTAGTTGTTCTTGTTAATTCTGACAGTAAGACATGTTTTTTTAGCTATTTTGGCATCCTCCAGCTGCATATTTGTCAGTTTATCAAAAGCAACAAAGCTACCATTGCTTCCCAGATACCTCCATTCTACCAGGTTGTAAACAAGTTCTGCCTTGGATTGTTCTTCTTCAGCATCCTTTATTTTTTGGATCATTTTTTGAACTTCCACAGAAACAAAGCAGACATCCCTGCTAATACCAGAAATTTTAATGTGATGGGGGGAATTTTTATTTTCAAGCTCAATGGTAACGTGCATTCTTCTCTGGAGATCTGCCAAAATGTCAATTTGCCTCTCATCAAAATTTTCAATTAGCTCATCTGAAATAATATTTTCAAAGTGTTCCTTTAAAATTAAATTCTTTATCCATGATTCAGTTGCATCCACATTTTTTTTACTTTCTCCACAAATCTGAAATGTGGCTAAATCAACTTTCTTTTCCAAAACCACGGGCTTTTTCTTCTCAGTAAGTTGGGTTTTGCTCCCTGAAAATATTGTAAAGAAACGCATGTTAATTATTAGTTTTAAATAAAAGATCTTTAGTTATACGTGCCCATGGCACAAGGAAAGTCCACCTATTTATATCTAAACATAGACACCCACAAACCTCTTATGGATGAATCCGAACCTTCTCTTTTCTTCATGCTTTCATAGAAGTCCCTGAGCATATTTGCCTGGAAGATGATGATTTTAATTTTTTTCAAATGCTGTACTGATGTTTCAGTTGCAAATTCAACTATAGCATCCAACATCTCATCAGCCACCTTTCCTGGACACTGTCCTGCTTGACCTAAACAAAAACAAAAGGCACTTATCAGTTAGCAGTACTTAAACCAAGGCAGTGTCTGAAAACAGAGAGAAACAGGCTCTTCCTCTCTCCCCCCTACTATGCTTTCTGGCCAAAGCCCCAGGCTTCACCTCGGCTCTACACCTAAGTCTGCGAGCTCCAGGAACTGACATCCTACACAGACCCAAGGAAGCCCTTCTGGGATTCATCCCTGTTTATTTTGAGGCTCCAAGAAGCACTTCAGCCTTAGCATCACTACTCTATTCCCACCTTTAAGTTTGGTACCAAAGTAAAACCAAATCAAAATCAGCAGAGGATTTCAGCACAAGCCTGCAGTGTATTTCAACATAGGAACCAGAACATCAAGCTCCAAATGATTGCTCTAACCCTAACCTGGCACGCTGAGCAAGGATCAGCTCATAATTTTGTCTTCCAGTCAAGGGGAGCTTTGGTCTGAGTAGGATACCCTGCTTTCTTCAAGCCCCGCTCCCCAAGCTAACCAGATGCTGAAGCCAAATAAGCTGGCCTGCCTTGAGCCCTCTGCTGGAGCAGGTAGGCTGAAACAAGAGCTTTAAAAGGTGTAAACTGCAGGTATTTTGTACTCAGCCCACAATTTCTGTAGTTGGCCAAGCAAGGTTTTGGTCTCTGGACAACTCCATCTTTCTTTGCCTGCAAAGCTCAACCACAGCCATTCTGTGGGGCTGAAATCCCAGAGCAAGGTCTATGGAAAGTTTGAAGAAAGGTGCAGGGTGGCCAGCTGAGACACAGTCTACTCTGGGGCAGAGTCTCTTTTATGGAGCCATACCTCTTCTTTAGGTGCTTTTGCTCAATCAATATTGACTGTAATATTTATACTTTGGAAAAAGCAGCATTTTTGAGGTGTGCAGGCGGTGCTTGAACCAACTACAAAACCTTCACAAATCATGATTTACAGAGTTTCTTACACAAGTTTACAGTTATGCATATCAGAGGTATTAACTTTGTCCCACTTTCTGAACTACCTCCATCACAGCCATCATCGCTTTCCCAAGACAACACAAACCTGTTCCAATCGCCGGGAAGGAGACAGATTTGTACTTCTTTTGCTCACACTTTTCAAGCACAACGGAGACCTGGCTCTTCACATTGTTACTGCTAATCAAGTGCATGATTTTCTTGCACAACAGTTTTCCACCTTGTGTAATAACCATGCCATTTTCAGACAACCCAGCTAGAAGAGAGAAGATAAAGAAGACATAAGATTTTCAAAGTGGCTATCTCTTCTGATAAGACAGCTGGTTATATTGATGCTAGAAGTGGGAAAAATGAAGAGAAATCCACTGTGAGCTCTATTATCCTAGTTTTGAAGAATTGCTTTGAGAAAGAAATTCAAGTAATTGTTTTCTAATTTCCCAATATCTCTCCTGCAAAGTAGTTTCCTATTAAGTACATCTTGAGAATTTATGTTGAATTTCATTATTGCATACTTTTAAATAAAAGCCCACAAATAGAATGTGCACAATTCATTTATATGATAAATCCTTTCTTATGCCACTTATTCCTTGAAAGCTCCAACTCTTACTCCACAGAAGAGCTGAATGGTTACAGTAATACAATTAAGATAAAGACCAACTGATCTAAGAACTGTGGTTAGGAATCTTTAAAGAAACATTCGTGTTTTTTCAGAGCACTCACATTTGATCACAAAATGGATCACAAAACATTTGATCCTCAAAATGGAGTCACATTGTGAGGATGAATGGATTGATGAACACAGAGTTACATACCACTTTGCTGGTCACAAAGGTAAGGGCTGACTGTAAGATGCTCTGCAGGCGCTGATAAATAGAGAGAGCCTGCAGAGCCAAAGGCTGGGAAAAACATCCAGGAAACCCCATCCTGAAAGTTAACTTCTGGACTCAGAGCAGGAACATTTTGTATATGCAACCAGAACGTGTTCCTTTCTGTGCTTGTAGAGGCCAACCACAGTGAGGTGGGATTTTACGGCTCTACTGGTGTGGCAGAATGCAGACAACAGAAGAACTCGTGATCAGGGTGATAAGCAGAGTTACATTATTTCAGTAAAAAATAATTATGTATTTATGAATATAAGCCCAAATTTGCTACCAGCTTTTAAAAGCCAGCCCTGCAAGTGCTTACACCAAAAGACTGCCGCCACTTTGTTCAGTTTCAAAACTTCACCTCCCTTGTAGCTGACAATACAGGAGCTTAAAAATTATGCTCAAGTCTATGGGACTGTTTCTGTTCTTAAGTCAAGAATAATTTCAGGGGTAAAGAAATTACATTAATTTCCCAGCACTTATTGTCATCAGAAAACTGTAACCGTTTTCTGTTCAGCTGTAAAAAGAAAAATTCTCGAAGTAGGTACCCAAAAAATAACAGGACTTTTCAAAATTCCTAAAAGTTATTTTTAAAGATGAAATAGTTATACCATCAGAGTAGAGAATTATAAAATAACTTTAAGTTTTCAGAGAGCACAACAAAAAAACCCCCAAACTTAATCAAACAAAATGCATGCTTTAACATACCATACTGAGCACATTCTTCTTCTACCTGTGAACCAGCAGCATCCATAATTGCTTTGAAGACCCCTTAAATATACAAGAAAATAATAAACATTCATTAAGTCAATGTACCTATTTCAACTGAAAACTCTACTCAACTTCTGTATTCCACAAATACCCTAAATTTGGGGTAAGATCCCAGAAAGTGCAAAACCTTTCCAGCTTCCCTAAGTACCCTCCATGACACACTGCACTGACTGCAAAGAGAACACCACTTTCGTTACTGATTAGAAATCATTAAGATTAATTCCTATTTCGTCGTTTCACCAGCTGGTAGTAAGTCCCCCCCCAAACTCTCCAATTGTTTTGCATTATATCATTTGATGTTTTTCATGCTTGCAATTCACAATGTCACCAAAGTAATCACAGAATGATGATGGGGTTGGAAGGGACCTGTGGAAATCATCTAGTCCAAACCCCTGCCAAAGCAGGTCCGCTTAGACCAGGTTGCAGAGGAACGTGTCTGGGCAGGTTTTCAATGTCTCCAGAGAAGGAGACTCCACCATCCCTCTGGGCAGCTTATTCCAGTGCAATCCTCTGCTTCTTACAGGTCAATTTACTTAACTGGGCTTTGGCTTACAGTGAAACGTATCGGGACAAGAGCAGTATTTCAAAATTACATTTGAGCTAAAAATTCCCTTTTATTTAAGCATTTTTATTTGTAAACAAGAAAAACCTGGACAGATCCTTTTCTGATTGTGTAGTTTAGAAATTAAATAAAATATTCAGGGCACATTAAAAAAAAAACTGTTTTAAGGTTTATTTCCTGATTAATCATAACTCTCTCTCTCAGCTGAAAAATACTTCATAGAAGTTTCACATACGGACAAATCTTTCCCCTACCCCCTTCTAAAAACTAACCCAAACTTACCACTGAAGACCTACAGATTGAATAAAGTACCTGTCGTGGCATCAAATGTTGAATTTGTTATGTTTACAATAACCTCTGTATTCTCCTTGGTAATATCTCCACTAATTACTTGGAGTGTAATAGAACCAATCTGCATTTCATGAACTCCCAATACTTCATTTGAAACAGGCCCAACGATAGCTGTAAGGGAAAAAGAAAACACCTTAAAACACTTCTCCTCTAGCTTGGGTTATTATTCTGTTCCACTGATGGAAATTTCAACTTATTCTTTTAAGGAATACACTCTGGATCAGTTTGGTGGAGCTAGAGAGCCTCTGTCTGTCTCTTTACTCCATTTCTGAAAGCAGGAAGGTGGAGTATTCTTCCCATTTAACTGATGTGAAAGTGAAACCATTTCTATTCCTGTAACTTCACGCAGTACAAATTCAGAAAAGACTCTTGGGGTTATCTGATCTGACTAGCTCTGTTTCAGAGCTTCCCGAATCCTTCCTTAGAGGAAATGGGAGTATCCAGCTTAAGCTTTGCCAGTAATACAGATCCCACCACACTACTTTTGGATTTTGTAATTCAGTTTTACCCTCACAGATATAAACCTGTTCCTTACTTCTAGTCTGAACTTATCTAATTCATATTTTATCTGCACCCTCTTAACTTCCATCTCACTGATACTCACAGCAACTGAGAAGAAAGAGCTACGTGCTCCTACAAATAAGCCTCTGTGGTTGATGCAGTTCACTCCTGTTTTTGCTACTGTGTCACACTACAGTCAATTAATAAATGGAAGGGAAATTATCCATTCTGTCTATCTCTACATAGGAGATTAAAGATAAAGAATTACATGTTATTTATGGCTTGTTTGGCAAAGTGATACCAAGTTCTTGTACCCTTTGAATAAGACAAGCTGATGGTTCTCCTACCAGGATATCCTCTTCCATGCAGTAAGACTGGCCTCACAAGGAGAGGAGCATGCCCTCAACAAAAGAGATTCCTCTTTTAAGATTTTTACAAATGGAGTTTAAGAATGCTGGTCTATTAGAAGGAAAAAACCCCACTCTGTATCTTGATGACATTTCACTTGTTTCCTGAGACGTATAAAACCACATTTATGTTCTCCCTCATGTCCCACCTCCTGCCCCTACACAACTTACTTGACCACGGTGCTGCAGCATTGCAACTTCCAGCTACCCTACGCTCTAGCTCAGTGGTAAAAGCCTAAGAAGAGAAAAAAAAAAAAGGTACCAAAAATAGCTTTTAGGAGTTTACGTACCAAATATTTCTAGAATTAACAGTCATGTAGCTCTTGCTGAGCCATATGACACATTTTACAGGCAGTTTAGTTATCATTAACATCAGCGGCAGCATCAGGGTGGGCAGTGTGATAACAGAGACTTTGTGTTGCCTGAACTCCTCTGTCAGAAGGTGAGTGAGGATCTACAGATGTTCACAGTGATAGCAGTGAGGCCAATTTCATCTGCAGCTTGTGTTTGCTGACAGTTTATGTTCCAGAGACACTGAATGACACACTGGAGAAACACACCACTGTCACCAGCCCACAGTAGTAAGAAAGTGCTACACTATTCCCTTGAGAAAGCAATATAACTAAAATATAGTGTTAATGCATAACTAGAACAGTATGTAACAGACAGCTTTGTTCCTGAGAAGAATTACCTGAATGTTATCCAGATCTGTTGGACTCAAGAGAAAATGAACTTCCTTGAGAGTCTTCTGAGTGTGATTACTACTGAACTTGAATACCATATCAAACATTAACTCAGAAACGAGAGTTTTAGGAAACCCAAATCCTCCGGTTCCAATAGCTGGGAAAGCAATTGAATTCAATCCAAGTTCTTCAGTTTTCTTCAAGCAGGAATCAATTATGCCTTCTAGGATCTGTAAACAGAGCAAAGATCCATAGGAACCAAAACAAACAAAAAACCCCCCAGATATAATTTATTACTAGTTCCATAAAGACTGTGCTGGTATGAGGAAAAGGTCTCAGCACATCAGGGCATCTTTAAGGTCACTCAAACAGAAGCAAATAGAATCTAGTTATCTAAAGTAACTACTTTAAATCCTGAAATTTCAGAATAGGATTCCAAATAAATCTGTTTTCAAAATTATATATATTTTTTTAAATAATTAAAACATACCTTCAGGCCCTGTCCTTGTAATCCATCCCACAAGGGAACTATGGCATGAAGCACGTACTTGCAGGCCAGAGCACATCCAATGGTGCAGAGCACACTCCCTTCATCAGGAAGCACACTATTTTTATCTATTTCTTTGTCAAACTCTTCTTCAAGCTGTGGTCCAGCCTTTGCCAGCAAGGCTCTGCAAAGAGGACCCTTGCCAAAGTTCAGATCTGTGCCAACGCTGTTGACAACAACATCCATCTGCAACAAAATTGCAATAAAAATATCTATAGCCAGACTTCAATGAAATATATACATCCACCAAAGCAATGCACAGCAGGAAAAACAAGATGCCAACAGAGAAGTAACCTGTTTTTCAGCACAGCTTCTGCATATTGAGTATTCCTGGACTTGTAGGAAACCTACAGTAGGCAGCATCAGACTCACTGTGGGTACCAGAGGTATCTATGTGAGAGCAGATCATCCATCCCATCCTTCCATCCATCCTTCCATCCATCCAGAGCTGGCAAGCCCTCAGTGGAGGCAAGGTTGTGACTCACCTCAACCTGAGCAGACACCTGTGTCTGGGCAGGTGATATAAAACCAATGTAGAAAGTTTAAATGTCCCCTTTCCTCCTTTTCACTGACGTGGGACTCTCCACATCAGAAAAGCAGCACCTCATGCAGCAAAACGGGGTGAAGGGAGATGGCTGTCCTTTCATGAAGCAGAACAGGCAAAGCCCCAAAGCCTGTTGTTTGCTTTGCAGTTCCACCGGAGGTCTTTTAATTACAAAGCATTTTAAATATGTGTCATATTGAGGTTTTTTTTTACATTGCTCTTTTGTTGAAACAGGCTTTTACAGACAACAAAATAATAATGGAACTAATATTGGAAAAAAAACCACAGGACAATAATAATAATTTAGGGAGATTTTAACACCCACAGCAGAAAAATCAAGGACAGTTGAATGAGAGAGATTTATCAAGACACACTTTGCATCACTGAAGAAAAAACATAAGGGAAAGAAACTATGTCAGAGGTGTTTTGATGGTCTAGGTGAGTAGTGGTTAAACCCTTTGTTAGCAAAAAGAATGAAAAAAAGCAAGGGACAAAAATAAGTAGAATCAGGTCTAGGTTTTGAAATAACAATCTAAGCATGCACCCTTCTACAGGGCTGCTTTTCCAGAGGCCAGTAACTTCTTCATAAACTGTGTCTCTCCTGAAGAGAACTGTAAGAAATTAGCTGCATCCTCCCTCTTGGCATGACTCAAAATGGTGGCCCAGACAGGTGCCCATTTCCTGTAATATCCAACCAGGATAGCTACATATCATATAAGTACTTTTAGAAGATGTTTTAATACTTCCTTTTTAGGAAAAAAAATAATAAATAGCAAACTGTTTTACATGTTGTCCAAAGATTTGGGGAATGACTAAAGCCTATCTGGGAATGAAAGACCTGTAAATTCAAAGCTGCCCATTAGAAACAGCTGCAGAGTGAGAGCTCCCAACCTGAAATCCAGCATTTTACCAAGCTTGCATCCTTGTTTAGGTAGCACATAGCTCTTGTTTAGTTACATCACAATTGCCTTGTAGAACAATATAAACTATTGTCATTCCTTTTCTATTTGAATTTAAAGAAGATATCAGGTTAGAGAGGAACCAGGAAATTAAAGACCTACCGTGGCCTCCTGAATGTTTTTCTTCTCCACTCGGATGAGCAGTCCTTCCTTGGTCCTAAGTGTCTGCAGGTCCTCTTTTCTCTTCTCCTGGCTCTCTCTCAGCTTACTGCTTCCCAAGCGTGGTGCTGGTGGTTCTGAGGGTGATGGAGCTGCAAACACTGTTTTTACTGTCTCACTCAGAGCCTGAACCGTTTCTTCCGCATCATCCACAAGGTGAA
>BJBW01017564.1:0-15433 GCA_004320125.1 Scolopax mira
TGATCATCAGGCAGAGGATTGATCTCAACCAGGCAGGCATTCGCATCGCCATATTAAGAAAAAAAAGTCTGAAGTGGTTTTTTAAAGTATCCAAGAGTGAACTAAACATTACATGTCTAGCACTCCTCAAAAGCCAGGCAGCTGCACCAATATCTCACTTCTGAATGTATTTAAAACACTGTCTGTTGTACATTAAGTGCGTAAGAAGAGTCTCATTTCAAAAGAAACAGATTGCAAACCACACTTTAAAAAAGACTTACTGTCTTTTTAAAAGGCATGAAGAAATAGAGCTGTTGGTCCAAGCATAGTGTCAGGTGAAAACCAGCATAACACCTGGCCCATCCCAGCTCCACTAGCCTATTTTGCTGATGCCCCACGTTCTCTACCACCTTCCTCCTTCCCTGTAGATGAATCTCTCTCTTGCTGCCATCAATTTATTCAACTCCCACAGACACAACTCCTTCATTAGGTAATTCCAAGCCCCCCACGAGGTATGGGATGATATAAGGATGCTTGTATCCTTATGCTGTGATTCTCCTGCTGGCCCAGCAATGAGAAACTTGAAGCAAACCCCAGTATCTCACTCAGCATCGCAGCATCCCAAATCGACATGACAACTCATCCCAGAATCACATTTCCTGATGAAATATGATGCATTCTTTGTGTCACCTGCTGATTTCCATAGCAGGAGCAAAGACCATGCATTAACCCTGCTGTGGGGCTGTCTCCCTTCCCACTGACCCAGCACTGGATCTTCTTCAACGGCCTCAGGCAGCCAAAGGACTGAAACGCAACTAATAGAGATTATCAAGGACAAGAGTGAAGCTGCCACTTCTCCTTCCTCAGCCACCTACAAATGCCCTCAAATCCCCAAAAATCAGGAGTGTGTTTTCCAAGGTCACGCAATTAAATCATAGTTCTTGTCAACATCTCTTTATCCCCTCTCTTCTTTCTATACATTTGTCCATGACAAATATTTCTCTATCCGTCAATGCTGACCATCCAAACACAAAAACATCTTCTAAACCGAGAAAGTTCTTTCATACTCCAAATAGCACATATAAAAACTAAGTAGACTGGATTATTTTTCATAATGTATCTCTGATTAACCACTTTTAAGCATTCTTGGTTTCCAGTTTATAACCACATTTTTGATGTATGCTCTGGGTAGAATCCTAACCTTGTATTCCAGATAATAACCAGGATTATCAATAGTATTTAAAATGGGCATAAAACTCATCAGAGAACTAAAATGGCTAGCCCAGATGAAATTAAGTAATTTCTCCTCTGGGGAAAGCAAGATATCCCATTAGGACACATTACAAATCCTATTAGAATCGTTGTAAAGTCAAACTTAATTTTAATGACTGAAAGTTCATTTCTAAGAAGGCTGTAACTCTGCATGACAAGGAGTTATGACACTGTTCAACCCCACCTTGAACCAGCATTAACATGTTCAGTGGGGTCACTGCAATACCTAAGACCACCTCCAAATCTACATGTCAAGTGACAAACCCTTCTATTTTAATAAGGTGTTTAATAGGATTATTAAAATCTCTGGATGTTCTTGTAAATTTGCCAGACTAGAGTGTGTTTTAGGGGCCAGTTCCATTTCCACAGGGCACTGCTTCAGCGCTGGGGAGAAGTTTGCTTCTTGGTGCTGACCCAGGGAAGACTGCATTTCATTCTGAGCCAATTTTATTTAAAGTAATAGCAATTTCTTTGCTCAGTCAGCTGAACCCAACTCGGCCCCTTCAGCCAGCTGGCACCACACCAAGGACAGACCAATTAAAATGTTTTACGTTTTACATTATTTGTGTTATCATCCTGCTTGGGAGCACCCATGGAGCAGCCTCACTGTGTTAAACCAAAGCAAAGTGTTTAAGCATCCCAAAGCAAACAATGAAATTAAGCAAATTCTGGATAAATTAGAGCATTAAACCATTAAGGCTGGAGCAAGGGCTATCAAATGTCTCAGTTATGTCTTATATTCACCCTAAGTCTATGACAATGTTTTCTGCTTCATGGTATGAAAGTGTAATTACAAAACAGTTAGCAAAGCCTACTGGCCTTCTAAATACATGTTTTTAAAAAATTCTGATTCTGCTCCAAAATAGCATGACATCCTTCACCTCCTGCCGCTCTCACCAAAACATAGATAAAATGCACAGGCTGATGTTTGACAGCAGAATTTGTGATTAACTTTTAATTCTATGCTGTAGTTGGACAAATCATCTGGTTTTCTTCAAGTGTATTCTGAAAAAAAAAAAGGATATTACACTTTAAATGCAAATGAGGAATTATAATGTTCTTCCTTAAAAGTGTCAAAAGTATATATGGAGAAGCACTCTGAAAAAAGAGATTTAAAAGCCAAACCTATTTCACAAGCAAGTCAAAAGTCTTCCCAACCTCTGAGCAGGGATGCCACATCCTTAAAATACACTTAATATGCAGCTGGAAAATTTGCATAGCAAACAAAAGCTGACAAAAAGGCTCCTTTTTAGAGAAACGTCCATGGAATAGAAAACTGTCAAATGAATACCAAAAAATTCAGCGTCCCAATACACAAAAAGGTTATAAAAATGTAAACGAGTACATGCACAGCATTTTTTATAGCACAAAACTCAAAGTTCCAGTTTATGTAGATAAACTGCAGTCAGAAGAGGAAAGTTTCTGTGGTAGTGACACAATACTATTTTGTTGCCTGGTAAGAGACTGACTCCCTGTGTCTTTTTTTAAGAAGTAAACAATTGATGGGTTTTTTTACATTTCAGACAATTAAAGCTAACATACCTATAGCTCAATGCCACCCTGACCAGTACAACTTCTTCCCCATTTTTTTAATGGGTGAAGCAGAGAAAAAAGGACTGATTTTTCCATTGAAATTGTGTTTGAACACAAATAATTTACATTTACGATGAAAAGCTTTCAGTAAAAAATCGCTAAAATGATTCTTACTCTAAGTAAACATTTCAGAAACAGAAACTAAAAACCCCACAATATTCAATGATGTTGCAACTACCAAGAAACCAGCTAAGAACAAATAGTACAGAATAATAACGAAGTAAAATTATATCGATCAATTAGAAATGTACAATAAAAATGTCAAGATGTAATTCAATAGGGGTGCATTTCTTTTTCAGGGGGAAATAACTAACTGCACCTTATGGAATAGGAAGCAACGCAAATAAAAAGAACGCAAAGAAACGCAAAGAAAACGGTCTGAGGAAAAAAAGACTTCATCAGAGATCACAAATATGACCATAAACTAAACCTGAATCCCAGTGTCACCCTGGTGTGAAAAGGAGCGATCGCACCAGGAGGGATAAGCAGCGGCTCCTGAGACTCCTCTCCCATCCATCAGGCACTAATGCCTCTGCCCAGAGGGTTACTTGAGCACCGCGTTTCGAGGAAAACATGAACTCTGATTTACAAGAAAGCACTGAAAATGATCAATGACTCAGAAAATTGGCTCCAAAAGAAAAATGGAAATCCCGGATTCAGTTATTTGAGAGAGGGAAGATAAAGCAGCCATGCGATCGGACACCTCAAATAAGTAAGAGAGCTTATACATAAATACTGCAACGGAGAGAAAAATCATAGAGAGATTATTCCGGCACAGGAAGAAGTATATTGGAGTAACAACTAGATTCTTGCCCTATTTTAAAAAAAAGGTAAAACTCTAAACAACTAACTGCTCACTCTCCACTTTGGTATAAAAATGGAAGTGCGAGCTTTAGTAAAATCAAAACCCTCAGCATCCTACTGAGAGATGTACATTTTTGTACATTAGTCAGTGGCGGGACGCCTGAGTGGTCACAGCCCAGTCTCGTACACTGGCCTTAAACCTTTGGGGAGATTGCAACATCATCCACGCTCCCCTCAATCCCAGCTACCCAAAAGGGACTATAAATGGCCATCAGCACAGCCGAGCTGTTCAACGACAGCGAGAGGTGGTTGGAGAAAGCACCTTCTCTAACCACAACCTGCTGCCAGAAGATGCAGCACCTGCTCCGCAGCCCTTCCCCAGTAACCTGCCCCTGGTAACTGGGAACAAAGGGTGCTTATCAGCAGGACACCTTCAAGGTAAAACCACGGGGCAGGTTGCACAGTGCCACGCAGCAGCCAGGTGCAGGTATCAGGGAAGGAAGCAAAGCACAGAAGCAAGACACCTCCGTATATTCCCCCAGCATCCAGCCATCTCTGGACAAGGGGTTTCCTGAGAAAGATGAGATACATTTCTGTTTACTGTTTTCCCTCTATTTTGCCATTAAAAACTTGTTCTCGCCACTTTCTAGATGCAGGTAAGCCTTCAGCAGCCCTAATGCTCACAGCAATAAGTTCCACGGAGTGCTCCCTGAGAAAATTTTCCATTTTTGGCACGTTTTTGAGTCCATCTGCCACCTGATGTCTCCTGGTTCTTGCAACTGAAGAGAAACAAGCATTCCTCACAGCGCTCAGGATTTTAGAGAAAAGAGCAGTTTTCAACATTCCACGTGACTTTGACCATCCTTGTGACATTCTCTACACCTTCTTGGACTTCATTAAATCAAAGAGGGGAAGGGAACAAAAACTGTTCATCCCATTCGATTTAGACAGTGCCATAACAATCCTTTCCTAGTGATTCCTAAAATTTAATTTGTTTTTTTAGGATCTGCATTTTCCAAAGACTTACATATTACAACTTCCATATTTTACGCTTGTGCAAACCCCAGGAGTTCAGAGATCACTGCTCTATAAATTTATAGAACTGTTGAACACACCACTTTATAGCATGTTGAACTTCACCTGCCATTTAATTGCTTAATTGTTTATTACACAACAAGGTGTTTCTGAGGCTCTTTGCAGCCCAGAATTCATTCTCATGGCAATCAACACCTCACAGTCCTCTCTTCCACATCACTTACAGAACCCTTGAAGAGCATAGACTCGGCTCCACTTTGTCTGTACTTGTTAAACAAGAGGTTTATTCTCTTTTTTTCTACACGGGGTCCTCCCCTCTGACCCCACAGCTCCATGGTTTGAGGCTCTGGGCAAGTGGGACTGTTAGAGGTGTTCTGGGAACCGAGGAGCCTGCAACATCCTTCAGAAGGTTCTCAACAGTAAAGTGTGGCTTTTTTTCCACAAAACATACACCAATGGAACCCATACATATTTCCCAAATGTCTAACAATGCTACATTTTATTCTATTTTTTGTCAATTTATCTGGTCCAGGTGTCAGATTAACTCACACAGTGTCTCCCAGATTTCCCCCAAAAGACTTTTCAAAAACCTGATGTCACATTGACCAAATATCTTTAATCTGATTTGTTTTCAGTCTGATTAGCCAATTTATGTGATAGGTTACATACCACACTTGGGAACTCAGGATTTCACACTTAAACTCTTTGAGAAATTCTGAGTGAATACCATCTGCTCCTGATGATTTCTTACTGTTCACTTTACGGATTTGTTTTGAAATACATTTTACTATCTCTACTATTTCAGGTATGGCCTTCCTCCCTCCCCCCAGCCCCCTCTAACTTAAATAATAGAATATAATAATAATAAAGAAAAGCTTCCAATTTTGCAGGTAACATAGATATCAAGAATTCACTTTCTTGCTTCAGGGCATCTTCTCACCCCTTTCTCTTTACATTCAGTCATGTGCTGATGCCATGCTTTCCCTGGAACAAAACTATCAGAAAATGTCGTTGTTATTAACAAATGACTGAAAGCTTTACATTATTTTACTTGTGTATAAACATGAGAAAAAATAATTTTCTTTACCTTGCAGTTTGGTGATTTCTGGTGGGGTTTTGGGATGGGCTGTTTTTCTGTCTTTCTAATATTTTTGGGGGGTATTAGGCGATTACTCATATAGTTTCTTAAAAAGTTGCCTCTTGCCAGGTATCTAATCTTTTTTGTTAGCCTTTTCATATTGTTTTTAGTAAGCTACCTTGACATTATGCAGATCCCCCTTTTTACAACTAAATGCTGAGGACGATGATCAGTGTCACCACCCTGCAGATGCAATGGGCTGTACATCCCTAAGGCTGTGGGTTTCAAATCTAAGTCCCAAATCTCAATTTTAAAATATTCAGTGTTAAAAATTTTAAAGATAGCTGGTGTATCACCACCTTCGTGACAACAAGGCATCACATCTCCTATGATCCATGTGAACTCCTGGCATTTGGACAGAAGCTGATCAGGTGTTGGGGGGAGGAATGAACACCCCGTTGCTGCTGAGCTCTGTTTATTAAAGCAGACCAAGCAAGAGAAAAGTGGCATCTGGAAAACCTCTGTCCTGGTTCATGTCACCAACTCCTGCCCACCCCGACACCACCCTGTGAAAAGATGCAGCACAGCATGAAGAAACTCAAGTCTTCCTCAGACCACTCTGTCTTGGGTTCTGCAGCAGCAGCAGCTCAGCCCCAACACAGAATGGCTCCTCTGGCGGCACTCAGGTCCTACAAGACACCTTCCCAGGCTCCCCACGGCGACTTGCTACAATAATATTTGGGGTACATCTCAGTTGATGAATCCTACATGAAAGGGAAATGCTTCCCCCAGCACAGACCATCACAAGGTCTGCTTAATAAACCCAGCACATCAGCATCCTGTTGCCTGGTGTTGGTTCCCCATCACCCACCATGACACAAATGGGTGAAGATCAGAGACAAGGCGTACAGAGAGCTTTTGGGACAGCCCATATGGAAGAATTTGAGTTGTGTGCACCACATGGTGTCACAAGAGCAACAGAAGGTGCTGTTTTCCATATAGGAAGAAGCCCCCCTCAAGTAGCCTCATTCCACCTGGCTGTGATGGGCAGCTGGGGACCAGGGAGGTGCAGCTCAATCACTGGTCACACAGCACACACCAGTACTGCATGTGGAAACATGAAGGGATGCAACTGGGATGGCAATGGCTTGCTCTAGGAGGGCAAAGCAGCACTGTGGGGACACCAGAGTGCCTGGCTTGGGGTACGTGAGGTGGGGCAGATGAACATGGTAGAAAATTAAATGCAATCCCTGAAAGTATTAGTCAAAAAGATAAATATTGATAGGCTTTTTATTTTTAACGTTTTATAGAATTTTCTGTGTGCATTTCCCTGAAAACTCAACTTGGCAAGCTCCTGGTGATAAAAGAACCCCAAAACACATTGGCTGTCCTGTGGGGTGACACTTCCGGCAAGGGAATTGCTACTGACTAGCTCGTATCTGCCATACTCTGCTGCCTGCCCCCCATCTGGAAGGACTCTTCCTGGGGGTGAACCACAGCTGGAGCCCAGCAGAACTGCAAGGGCAGGGGCAGCAATAGCAGAGCCCTCCCAGAGCTTCATTCCTGATGGGTCTCGGGATGATGGATCTACGTGCTCTACAGCCACACCATCCATAATGGATCAAGGAGGGTGATATGGCACTTTGGGTGCAACCCACACATTGAGCGAGGGGAGATGTGTCTGAATCTCCCCAGCTTGGCTCTGCATGGATCAAATGTGGAACTCTGTACATGCACCAATGAAAAGCTGCTTTTGGAAGATTTAGGGGTCTTAGGACACACTACTAATTCTGTACTAACCTACATTGTTATTGTTTTGTGTAGAACAGGTGAACAGCACACATGAAAGCTTAAACCATGTAGAATGTAAAACAACTGAATTATTGTTCATACAAAACCCAGACTTGCCAGCTGTCAGCAAGATCCAGGTGTGGAATGACACAGGACTATCCCAGCTTCACTCTGGATCAGAGGTGAGTACATCAGAGAGGCCGAGTGTGGTGAACCATGGCCAGGAGGACATGGCAAACAAGAACCAAGCGCAATGAGCCTTGGTGCCGGCCACAGATCAAAGGGCAGGAGACCTTTCCCAGGGAAGGTGTACCATGACACCAACATGGTCTGACATGACGGCCAGCACCTGGCGAGAAGGACCCTGGGGCAAGCACCCAACCCCTCACAGCCCATGCCAAGGTGGGGCTGTGAGGCCCAAGAGCTGGAGAGGGGCTCATCCTGTCCCCAGGCCCACTAACTGGGTAACTGGGGCAGCTCCACCTGGCACAGCTTGGTCTACTTAATAAACCCAGCTCAGCAACACTGTGATGGTGGTGGTGTCCCTTCTGCCAACACAAAGTTGTGCACCTACACCTTCTGATAGATCTTTTTTCTTTCCCCTCTTCCTATTTGTTAATTTCTGTTTCCTTTTATGTGGGGATATAGAGTTTTCACCGCAATAACTTCTGCACTTGTCATCTCCCCCTCCAGTGCTCTAAGTAAAATGACTCTATGACCATTTTTAATTGCAAATACCAAAGATTTATTTCCTTTTTGTTAAGGCTGAGCCCACCCTTTGTGTATGGACAACCTGTAAAATCCCATCCGGGATTAACGTGCTGTTATCAGGTGTGAATTTGGCAATCAAGGAAGAACTCATGACAATGAACAGATGAAATAGAATTCTATATCAAAATTAAATAAATAGATCATATGTAATAGCTTACTCATAATGCTTATCAGTGCACATTATTCAAAACAATCCTTCTAAGCAATTTCCAGGATGATTTTTAGAAATAAAAACCTTAATATAAGCAGTAATGCAAATATGTTATGTACATTACTTTTATGTTTTACTATGTCCTCCTTCCCCTGCCCTTCTAGGATAAATCAAGCCTGTTTGACCCTGAATCTACTCCAAGTACCATGGAAACATCTGAATTAACAAGAACGCTCATCAAAATTTAAACTTCTTTCAGCAGCGCCAAAGGCAATGAAAATTTTATTGAATTCCAGAGCCCTAATTTTCTCCACAAAGAACACACAGCAGAGCCAGCCCTCAGCAAGACAGAGGCCTGGAGCCTTTAGGCCCGTGTTCCCCATTCTCAGCCCAAGCGAGTTCCAGTGGAAACCCTCACTTGCCATTCCCATCCCACCACTGCTCACACGCGGAGCTGCAAGAGAAACTGGGAACACGATTCCGTTTAGATTCCCCCCCCCTCCTGCCCTTGCTAAAATGCCACTGTCTAGAATAAAAGACTACTGAGGATCCTCCACCTCTACTCAAAGTATTTAACACAGGGCCCCACAGCACTGCTTCAAGCATTGTGGGAAATAAACCCCTTTACTTCTGGCATTTACAGGTATTTATTCTGGATATGGGGATTTTTTTTCCCCCTTGAAGGTATGTTTAAAACAATTGCCAGCATAGCAGGCACACATCATGACATACAAGTTCAAATACATCCACCAACATCTTTTAGCCCTCAGTAAAATGCCATATCACATTGTTGATCATTATTCATTTATTATTGTATAAGGGCTTTTTAAAGATGATTACCTCACTTAATGCATTTGTACACACTGCAGCGTTACCATAAAGCTAGGAAGTGGTTCTGGCAGCTGAGGATGAGCCCTTCCAGCACATTAAGAGAAAGGTTTGGTTATTTATTTGAACAATTCTTACAGATAAAGCTGAAGCCTCCATCTACAGTGAATGACACCTGAGCATCTTGGTAAGAATAAGTTTAAAACTTGCAAAAAATGTTAATTTGGCAAGTTTTCCATGAGCCTTTTATTTCTTGAATTGCATTTTTCAAATCCTTAGTTTGCAATCGTTCCTATCTTTTTGTTCATATCTTCCTATGAAAGAAGAACTGGGAATTTATTTTTAAATTCTTCATTTTATGAAAGGTGCAGAAGAGATAAGCCAGCGAGGGCGATGGGTGCTGACAGCACCGCCATTCCTAAGGGGGCTCAGGAGGGTACAGGGACTAACAGAGAGAGCAAAAAAGCAAAGAGGTAGAAAAGAAAAAAAGGTAAAAAGGCACAAAGTGAGTGAAGAGGCAGGGTGTACCCAGATGGCCATGGCACCCAACAGCATCCTGGCCTCTATCAGGAACAGTGTGGCGAGTAGAATGCAGGAGGTAATGGTCCCCATCCTGGGCACTGGTGATGCCCCACCTCCAGTGCTGTGTCCAGTTTTGGGTCCCTTCCCACAAAAAAAGACATTGAGGGGCTGGAGTGGGTCCAGAGAAGGGCAGCGGAGCTGGGGAGGGGTCTGGAGCACAAGTCTTGTGAGGAGAGGCTGAGGGAGCTGGGGGTGTTCAGTCTGGAGAAAAGGAGGCTGAGGGGAGATCTTTTCAGTCTCTCCAACTCCCTGAAAGGAGGGGGTAGCCACGGGGGGTTGGTCTCTTCTCCCAAGGAAGAGGCCATGGAACAAGAGGAAATGGCCTCAAGTTGCCCCAGGGGAGTTTCAGATTGTATACTGGGAAAAATTTTTACACTGAAAGGGTTATTAAGCTTGGAATGGGCTGCCCAGGGAAGTGGTAGAGGCACCATCCCTGGAGGTTTTCAAAAGACGGGTTGACATAGTGCTTAGTGACACAGTTTAGTGATGTGGATTTGTGGGGTTTTTTTAATCAGAGTTAGGTTGATGGTTGGACTCAATCTTAAAGGTCCCTTCCAACCCAGACGATTCTATGATTCTAATAGAGCCCAAGTGAACAAAGAGTAGGCATCTGAAGGGACCCAAACCCTGAAAAGCAGGATTTAGTAACACACTAGAAAGGAAAAGACATCGATGAACATGGCATAGGAGACAGGTTAGGGATGGGCTGGGACATCAGAGAAAGGAGGAGGCAGCCCTGGAATAAATTCTGCAAGCACTGCCCCCCTTAGGGTCTGGAGGTGCCCAGGAAGGGCAGTGTTACCTTCTCCTACCCTCAGCAAACGCACATGAGCCTCCAATCCCAACTGCCCCCCGGCCCAGCAAAGAGCCCCCCGGTAGCTGGGCAGAGAGGGAAGGGGCTCCTTCCCTCCCAACTCTGGTGGCAGAGGAGCCTGAACCAAGCAGAGCCACAAAAGGCAACAGACCCGTGTCTAACAGAGGCCTAGAAAAATCAAGATGCCTTCTCCATCTCTGCCCCATCAGTGGGACTGGGGAGGACGTTTGAAAAGCAAATCCAGTTTTTGACAGCCTTGTGCTGTGGGTCAGCGCCAGGCAGAGCAGCAGAGCCGCCCGCCCTCCTCCAGCGCCCAACGCCAATCACGGCTCCAAAGGGACAGATTAAGAGATGCATATTCTGAAAATAAAAAATAAATCAATGTTTAAGTGTCTCACACTGGGCGCTAAAACAGCTGGATACATTTCATCTTAATTTTTCTGTGTCTCAGCCAATTTTTGAAAATGCATTCAATACCACTTCATTTCAGCAGAGTGCAAAAATACATTCATTAGTGTTTATGAATGATTCAGGTACCACAGTGCTGAATATCAAAACAGAAATACATATGGATTTCAACTGAACATAATAAATAAATCATGGTACTACCCCCTGAACAAGGAAAAAAAAAATCAAATATTGAATATTTTCTCAATAAAGTAGTACTATGAGGTTTGTGCACTGCGCAAAGTAGTAAGATTCTGTAGAGAAACAGCAGGAAAAGACATTTTAAGATTTTCATAGCTTCATCCCAAGAAAGGGGAAGGACAAGTTGACAAATTAAAAACAGCTAGCCTTAAAATGTCTCATTTCGCATTTGCCTGAGACTAAGAAGCTGGCAAAGGCCAAAAAGGGCATAGATTTTAAGATAATTTCAATACAGATTGCCTCAGATCACTTGGGAAAAAAACCAAACTAGGTCTGAAAAGAGAAGTAGTAATTGATTGGATCCATTGCTCCACTCAGCCCCTCTCATCTTTACCAAAGCACAATGTGAACTTCCAAGAGCATGTGGCTGTGGGGACTGGGCACAATCCCCACAGTAATCGCCCACCAGGATAAAAGCTTTTTTTACCATACAGTCAAAAAAAAAAAAAATTGAGAATTTATGCTTTTTCTATTTTTTTGGCTTGTAACAGCACAAATTCTGTAGGCTTGCTTTACACGTCAATTAAGAGTTATCCAATTGCTTTCATTTCCAGATCAATGAATGCAGGCCTATCTTCACATCAAAGTCCCTTCTAATTTACAAAGCCCCAAAATAACCTTAATTACAATCCACTTCAATAATAGCTTCCATATAAGGATCAAGCAAATAAGATAAGGCTCTGCAGCCTGAAAAGAAACAACTGAAAAGAATACAAAAGAATACTTTTCCCATGCAAGCAAAGAAAAAAATCAAATTGAGTTAACAGAGATTGGCTGCAAACAAACAAAAAGAAGGTGCTGTTCCTCCCAGCGAATACAAGATACTTCCAGGGGGACAAGGGGGCGGAAGCAGGAGACAGATGAATAGAAACCTACTGAGGACTGCTAATAATGTAGAAATTATGTGAAGCTCAGAACATCCCCAATTTGCAAATGGCCAGAAAACAAGACAAGAACAAGGAAAGCAACAAATATCTTTCTCCTTTACTTAAATTCCATCAGCCATCTGCTTTTGGACACTGTTAGGAAAAAGATCCTGAAGACACGGGCTTGCTGTAGCACAGCTACGGTTGTATTGCTGGACTCGCAATTCCCTCACAAGAATAATAATACTCAACTGTCACACACCTCTGTTTACACAACATTATCATTAAATAAGAGAACTTGAAATGCACAGCTACCCTCCCACCCTGACAGCAGACACATGTTGGGCCTCCAGAGGTGCTACCCCAAAGCCCCCATGCCTGCTCCACCACTGACCTTCCCCGTTCCTGGTCCTGCCCCAGCCCCAGGCCTTTCCATGGATGCAGAGAGGAGGCCATCACAGGCCTCAGATCTGGTGGTGGCCATGTCTTGCAAGAGGAGATTTGACACGTAGATACAATACCAATGGAAGTGTCAGCTGGGCAAGGTGAGACCCGCCTCCATCAGCAGATGTTCTCAGAGCACATCAGGAGAGCTCTCCAGGAGGCTTCACAGACTGTGACCAAAGGGGACAGGCCCTTTCCCATCTGGGACACTCTATGTTATATTTGAGCTGGGAGGGCCAACCTTAAAAAAAAGCATTTCACTGTGCTGAGAGATCAAAAGCCTTACAAATTCAACTATGAGTTGAGGTAGAGGCAGGAGGGATTTAGAACATCTTTCAGCTTCTCTGTGATTGACCAGAAATACCATGTCACTACCACACTGTGCTCTAACAAAATATTATGTTCCAATTTCTCTTTTAAAAAAAAAAAAATCAGATCCTAACAACTTAAGATACTAAATAAACTTAAGGCAATCTTTTTAAACTGTATGATTAGTTACACAAAAGCACATCTAATTAATGTTTCACCTTTCCAGAATTACTGAAGTTGGAACTTGGGGGTGCATTTGTCAAAGACTCAGTCTCAAACGGGCAGTTAAGTGACTCCAGAGCAGTCAGGGCTGTGTGTGACAGTGCTTCCCCTCTGGCAGGGCATTAACCCAGAGGTTGCCACCACCTGCATGAAGCCCACAGTCTGTTCCATTTAAACTTGGACCCAAAATAATTGAGTCCTTAGCTCTATTCTGCAGTCTAAGGAAAAAAAAAAAAGAAACCACAAGTGAAGCAGAAAAGCAACACAATTTGAAAGCGGAGTTATCAATTTGCCAGTGTTTTGCCTTTCCAGTGTGTTATCCTCATACTCTACCCAGTACAAAGTCACTGCTTTCCAGTTACAGCAGCTCACAGGAAGCAATTGGAATTCAAAATAGCACATGCCTCAGACAAGTTTGGTTTGTTTTTTTTTTTAAATAAAATCCAGTAAGTCTGAGGTTCCTTAAGGTAGATAAATCATAATAGAGATTGAAGATAAAGAATTTCTTGGGATTTGAGAGATGCTCTTTAAGTTTGTGCTATTTTAGGAAATAATTCTCCCTAGCAGACAGAACCATCAGCCTGTGGAGCATTCTCACAATACAGAGTAACTGCTAATAGATCAGGAAGAAATGAAGTAAGAGTCTCAGTTACTCATATTTTAACTTAATAAATTAAATAGAGATCACTTTAACATAAAGCCCTAGAACCTGCCTAGAAATAAGTTAGTGTGTAATTCTAAAGAATATCTCATAACCTTTACTATTTTTTTTAGGTGGTACAACAATGGATCATTATTTTAATAGAAAGGGAAGAATGCTCTTTCAGATAAAGTTTTACATATCTGAGCTATTCTAGACAAACAGAAAAATCAAAACAATTCCCCTTCGTATGTAACATCTTTCTGCACTTTAAAGAAGTTTCTCTTTTACTTAGAAAACAGCAAGAAACAATTATAATCCAATATGAAGCTAAAGAAGCAAAGTTGAAGTTTTGAAGAGAACTGGCTTAAGATTTGAAGTCACAATATTTTCCCAAAGTACTCAAACTACTGCTTTAACATTACTGGAAGATTCACACGGAGCTTTACTAACAGCAGTATAGAGAAAATGGTCAATGGAAACCACTTAAGAGGCTCCATAAAACCTTTATTCCTTGTATTCTACTGCACTCACAACCCAGCTAAATTTTGCTTAAGTTAACATGCTAGTTTTTTTTAAATCCTCAGTTCTTGTGCCTTGTAATCCTCTGAGTCAATCTCTATACTATTCCACTTACAATCAAAAAAAAGTATCAGGGAAAACATATAATGATAATTTAAGCAAATTAGTAGAGCAATACCCATGTAATGTTCAAATTAAGTATATGGCTGGAAGGAAGGCTCCAGTCAGTGCCAAGGACAGATACACTGCAACTGCCCAAACCTCCGATGCTTAAGCCCACACAACAAAACCTCCTTTTCCATTTTTCTCCACGAAGCCTCCAGCAGGTATTTTCCCTCCTCACCCCATGCAAATTCTTGGGTATCTGTCCTAAACAAAAAGTTTTACCTAATTATTTAAAGCACAATGATTTGGGGCTTATATTTTTTTTCTGCAAAGAGACTGTAACAGAACAGTGCTTGTGCACTCTATTTTTTTAATCTTCTCACTACAACCACCTTCCTCAAATATGGTTTATTCCGTGTGGCATTTCATGGTGTGCTAAAAAGGAAGCAAACAGGCAAAAGTTAAATGCTACAAATCAGAGATGTGTTCCTGTTGACATTGTCAATAAACAAGTTATTAATTATACATGCAGAAGCGGAAGAAAAATTATTTGCCCAAAGGGGACAGGGATGGCCAAGCTGTATTCTAAAAATTCTCCCCAAAGCATCCAACACAGCTTATAGTAAAACATTTGAATTGACTAAAGTGTGTGCTGAACAGCATTGACTCAACTCTTGGAAGTCACGAGCTGCTAAACTCAGCTTGGAAGAGATTTCATTCCAGAAAACTGACGTGTTCTAAACGGCACTTCCAGCCTCTGGGCTGCAGCGCGGTGCAGAGCCTGCCTCCAGCCTCACAAAGTGCATCATCCATTTCACAAGAGATAGCCCATTAGAATAAACAATTAAAATAAATTTGAAGCTGGAACTCCAAAATACGATTGAGCTTGGCGAGATACAGAGCTTGAAGTGTAATTATATTTGAAGGCTGCTAAAACTTTTCTATCTCCTTCCAGAACATTTCTGCTCTGCGACACCCC